>JAUMHR010000079.1:18178883-18190862 GCA_032361145.1 Enteromius fasciolatus
TTCTCATTTGCTCTGACATGCATTGTGAGCTGTAAGGTCTTATATAGACAGGTGTGAGGCTTTCCTAATCAAGTCCAGTCAGTATAATCAAACACAGCTGAACTCAAATGAAGGTTTACAATCACCTTAAGGATGATCAGAAGAAATGGACAGCACAGTTAAATATATATAGTGTCACATACTAAGGATATTTGATATTTCAGGGTTTTTTTTTTATAAATCTGCAAAAATGTCAACAATTCTGTGGTCTTCTGTCAATATGGGGTGCTGTGTGTACATTAATGAGGGAAAAAGGAACTTAAATGATTTTAGCAAATGGCTGGAATATAACAAAAAGTGAAACATTTAAAGAGGTCTAAATACTTTCCGTATTCACTGTATATATATATATATATATATATATATATATATACACACAGTACATCACATAATATGTGGATGCGTTTGTCATTCTGTTATTTAGTACTGACCAGTAGATGGCGCACTCACATACTAATTAAGAACTGAGTGTTTAAGAGTGTATTTTAAGAGAGAAACCTCTTACCATGACCTTTTACCATAGTAACCGCTAATTCTACCACGTTTTACTTCAATAAACCAATGGTGCCTTGGTTTTAGCCATCAAAAATAAAATAAAAGCTTTTCAGATATGTTAATACAGGACGGGTTCAAGACAAACTTGATTTATAAGAGGAAAAAAAAATGTAATAGAAACTGAAATAAAACTGGTATCCAGGAGGGCAGCTAAAATTGGAATAAACATAAAAATGAAAGATTTTCAATATCTTTCATTATTATTTTTATGCTTAGCCATCCATCTCTAGTGTTTGTGGTTGAAAAGCAATAAAAAGCTATTTTTCTCTTCAGAGAAATCATTTCCTTTCTTTTTACTCGTATTAGTAGAATACATCATAGATTTTTGTAATACTAATAAAATGAGACCTATTATATTTAATATATAATATATAAAACAAAATATTTCTGTATTTTTTTGGAGATTAACAAAGGACTTGACTGCATTTATAGATCATTTCTGCATTTCTGGCTTTTTTTTTTTTTTTAATAAGTTCATCCAGGAGCAAATGATCCGAGCTGCTTTGCACATTTATTTTCAGCATTTCTGTCAATATTGCTTCTTTCTTGCTGCCTTTCAGAGGAAGAACATCTGAAACCAAGAGCACCCCCTGAGAAACGTGTGGAGTTTCAGCACTAACTGAAAAGGTAATTGCTAGTTTCTTCATTCATCTTCATCACACTGTTTGTCAGCCATGCTGGTGGTTTTGCTTTCACACGGACCAGTTAAACGGTCACCAAACAGCCCCGCTAAAGCCACACCACGACAGTATACTGGTGTGTGTGTGTGTGTGTGTGTGTGTGTGTGCATGTGTGTATCTTTTTGTCAATACGCAATTATCCTCCCTGTTGCACTTCCTCTAGATGGGAAATGCTGAAAATAGCAAACGGGAAGCATTGTCTCCTAATTGCAGCTAACAGTAGTCACTTGCCGTATTGATCACACATTAGATGCGGGCTGCAGGAGGACGGTTGTGTGGAGTGGATTAAGGGTTGTCTATTCCATTCTTAAAGCCTCCACAAAAGCCTCCAATTAATGTCTCGGCACACAAGGGTTTTGCTGGAATGTTTAAGGACCACTCTTCATCGTATTGGTGGTCGCCTTATGCATGAAGTGCTCTTTTTGAAACCAAGAATATCTCAAATTGAGGTTTAGGATGTCCTTGATCGGCCTCTTGTGTTGTGCTGTTCTAATAAAAGCTTTTACACACTTTCTGTTTTTTTTTCACACTGTTTTTAAAATCAAAATAGCATTTAAGCATACACCGTGAAGTGTGCCTCCGGGAACTTGCTCATTTGAGACTCTGTAACATGAAGTCCAGTGTATGATCTTTTACTGAGACTCTTTGCATGCTTTATGGCCAGCCTACATAGCTGAAATGGAAATACTGATGCACAGATATACTTTGACGCAAAGGATGGTTCTTTTCAAGTTTATGTATGCTGCATGAAAAGGAGTATCAAGGCACTGATGTACAAACATGTGCATTAATAGAACAGCTGAAAACTTCTCTTACAAATGCATCAGATCAATATCGGAGGTTTTTAGCTAAAGCAGGGGGTGATGTCATTCTGAAAGGCTTGCAGCATTTTAATGCAAGCATTAATCAGATGACTCTTCAGAAGTTTGCTTTTATTTTATTTTTTAAAGACGCCTGTTTTAGTCCCAAACTCTGCATTTAATTAATTAAAAATGTAAAAAAAAAAAATAGTGAATTAATATTATAATTTAAAATATCTCAAATATAAATATTTTGGAAAATTCTAAGTACTAGAAAATTCTAATATAAAAAAAATAATAATATAACAGCACAGTACAGTGAAAAAAGAAAGAAAAAAAAAGAATTATATTAAAATTAATATATTAGACACAATTATAATCGTTATATATATATATATATATATATTAATCTCAAAATTAAAAATATTTTGTAACATTATAAATGTCTTACTGCCACTTTTAATCAATTTAATTCATAATTAAAATCTTTATAGTTATAAAATAACTATTGATTTCTAAAGCAAGAGGTGATGTCAGAAATTTTTTCTGTTTTACTCATTAATGCATTTGCTGCAATTGATAACAATTGTAAAAATTGTGAATTAATATTATGTGAAATATTATGTAATATTATGTGAAATTGTTAATTAATATTATAATTTAAAATTACTTCTTTCTGTTTAAAGATATTTAAAAATGTAATTTCTTTCTGTGATGCAAAGCTGAAATTTTTAGCATCATTACTCCAGTCTTTAGTGTCACATGATCCTTAAGGAATAATTCTATTATTCTGATTTGCTGCTCAAGAAACATTTATTAATGTTAGTGTAGAAAACAGTTTAAAACAACATTTATCTGAAATACAAATATTTTTGAAAATTCTAAGTACTGGAAAATTCTAATAGAAAATAATAATAATATAACAGCACAGTACAGTAAAAAAAAAAATATATATATATTAGACAAAATTATATATATATATATATATATATATATTCTAGGAAAATATTTTGTAAACTTATAAATGTCTTTACTGTTACTTTTAATCTTTTTTAATTCATCCTTGTTTAAATAACTATAATTTCTTTAAAGAAATCCCAAACTTTTGAACGGTATTGAGTAAAAAAGCTGTTCACCTAAATATTTCAGTATTTGCTGCCAGTTATTTACAGCATTATTATTTGTCAAAACCTGTATGCTTGCTTATTTTGTAGTTTCCAAAATAAGTATATCTGACAAATCTTCATCCATGTCTGTCGAGCTGTAAAATAAGCCATAAAAGTCATCCATATCAACACAGAGAAGCAACAACATATGGGTTTGGAGTGACATGAGGCTGAGTAAATAATGAACTGTTCCATTAACATGAATCTGATCCTGTTTACAGATACGCTTTCTGAGCGGTGTGGGGTGAGGGAAGGGAGGCAAAGGTCAGAGCCCGGCGGTACATTAAACTAGCCGCTTGTAGATGGATGAAGTTGTTAGTGAATGAGAGCTGGACAAACCCACCATACAGGTGAGGCTTTTCCTCTGGTGACCAATTATCCAGACGGCTCTGTCCAGCCTCTATAATGGAACATGGACTAATGGGGGCGGTCAGCAATTTAGATGCTATTTGGATCTCTGTGTCTTTCTTTTTCGTGCGTCTAATGAAAACTGAACTGTATGCGCAGAAAGCAATGGACCTTATAGAGCATTGGCAGGAAGTCCTTTGACTGCAAGAACGCCCCGTCTTTTTGAAGAAGATCTATTTGTGGAGCTTTATGAGGGATTGTTTCAAAGTCAACATGAAACGGCATATAAAACCCATTTTAATGTGACAGATTTTTTGAATGAAATAGAATGTTTAACAAGAAAAAAAAAGTGAGTTGAGTGCATCAGGAATTTATTTTCACATGATCCTTCAAAAAATCCTATTTGTTTATTTAAATGTCAAAAACAGCTTTTGTTTCAGGATTTATTTAATTTATTTATTTCATGTCCCTTTTAATCAATTTAATGCATCCTTGCTGAAATATATATATATATATATATATATATATATTTACAATTTTTAGTTTTAGTATTAAACATTTAGTTATCTATGCCTTTTCATATTTTTTTAATCATTTTATTATTATTTTTTAATTAAATTCTCATTTTACAATAAAAAAAATCTAAGTGAAAAAAGTTATATTAATGTAATGTAATGTATTAATGAAATCCTCACAGGTGTTCGGCCAAAATGGGTCCGGGTGGGAACTAGTATTCAGGAGACGGTTCCCGCTGATGACGGTCGGACAGCTCCACAGAGGTCCGTTCGGTTACCAGGATAACCAGACCCACTGTCCGGGTTCGTAAGCTGGATTGGGTCGCCGGCGACGATCTGCTTGTTCCTTGGTGCGACATATGGCCTGCTGCAGATGCACGTGGGCTTGGTTCCAGGCCTGTTCGCTATTTTGTAACCAGTGGTCTAAGGTGGGTAGGTTGGAAGGCTCTCCTGACCAGGGGAACATGGGAGGTTGGTAGCCCAAAACACACCTGAAGGGTGTCATGCCGGTCGATGGTTTCTGTAGTGAGTTCTGGGCATACTCTGCCCATAGCAGATACTGGCTCCAACTCTCCTGGTTAGCGTGGCAGTATGACCGAAGGAAGCGGGTGAGCTCCTGGTTTAAGCGTTCCGCTTGGCCATTTGACTGAGGATGGTACCCGGATGTAAGGCTCACATTTATATTCATGTGCTCGCAGAAAACATGCCAGAGACGGGAGTTAAACTGGGGACCTCTGTCGGTCACAATGTCTTCCGGGATCCCGTAGAAGCGAAACACTTGTTCCATAACAATTTGGGCAGTCTCCCAGGCCGTGGGTAATTTGGGTAGTGGCACGAACCGACAGGCTTTTGAGAATCTGTCAATTATGGTCAATATGGTAGTGAACCCCTTGGAGACGGGCAGGTCAGTAATGAAGTCCATGGCTATGTGCGACCATGGCCATTCTGGCACTGGTAGAGGATGCAGAAGACCGGCGGGTCTCAATTTGGAGGACTTGCTGACATTACAGGTGATGCAGTGGTGAATAAACTGTATGACGTCGCGGGAAAGTGTGGGCCACCAGAACTTATTGGTAACCAGTTCGGTGGTGGCCGTGATACCTGGATGACCAGAGCTGGGTGAGTCGTGGACCTGGTGAAGGAGTCTCTGCCTCAGGGTTTCGGGTACATAGATTCTGAGGCTAAGGCCTCGTCGATTTCGGTCATGATATCTCACCGAATAGGGGCAACGATTCGAGGTGGCGGAATTATGAACTCGGGTGGTTGATACTCTGACTCCGCTTCATGTTGACGGGACAGGGCGTCTGCTTTACAGTTCTTGGAACCTGGCCGGTACGTTATGGTGAAGTCAAAGCGAGAGAAGAACAATGACCACCTGGCCTGCCTGGAGTTGAGTCGTTTGGCTCCACGGATATATTCAAGATTCCTGTGGTCAGTAAGTACCAGGAATGGTTGTTTCGACCCCTTCTTAGTCATGGCTGTGAGCGGGGAAGCCACCAGGCTGAAGTTCCTAATGAAGCGCCGGTAGAAATTTGCGAATCCTAGGAATTGCTGCAGCTCCTTGATGGTACGGGGGTGTGGCCAATCGAGCACAGCTGTCACTTTGCTCTTGTCCATGGTTACCCCCTCATGACTTATAATGTAGCCTAGAAAGGTGATCTTAGTTTGGTGAAATTCACACTTGGTCAGTTTAGCATACAATTGATGTTGGATGAGTCGTTGTAAGACGTTGCGGACATGGGTAATATGATCTTTCAAAGTCTCTGAGTAGATCAGTATATCGTCTATGTACACTATGACAGATTGGTTGAGTTCTTGCCGGAAAATATCATTAACCAGAGCCTGAAAGACAGAAGGGCTATTGGACAGTCCGAACGGCATCACCTGGTACTCGTAGTGCCCTGACGTGGTTGAGAATGCGGTCTTCCATTCGTCCCCCTCCCGGATCCGAATAAGATTATATGCGCTGCAGAGGTCAAGCTTCGTGAAATAGTGGGCTTTACGGAGTTGTTCTAGAGCAGCTGGGACCAGAGGAAGTGGATACCTGTATTTTACGGTGACCTCGTTGAGACCCCGGTAATCTATGCACAGCCTAAGGGTACCATCCTTCTTCTTTACAAAGAAGAAACCAGCAGATGCTGGGGATGTAGACTGGCGAATGAACCCCTTCTCTAGTTCTTCCCGGATGTATTTCTGCATACTCTCCGTCTCTGGCTGGGATAAGGGGAAGATTCGACCCTTGGGAGGAACGGCCCCAGGTAGTAGTTCCACGGCGCAGTCGGTGGGTCTGTGAGGTGGAAGGTGTGTAGCCTTGGTCTTGCTGAAGGCCTCTTTTAAGTCTTGGTATTCTTTGGGCAGTTTGCTGAAGTCCTCCTCAGTAGATGGATCGATGGCAGGGGAAGTCATGGCAGGAGTTGTGCGTTTTAAGCACATGGTTTGACACCGTGGAGACCAGCGAACAATCTGACGGTCCACCCAGGAGATGTCGGGGTTGTGGAGTTCCAGCCATGGGAGGCCAAGGATGATGGCGTGATCGGGTGATTGGATAGTGAAAAGTCTGATGTTCTCATTATGCATGGGACCTATGAGCAGCTTCAGATCCTGGGTGGTGCAGGAGACCGCTCCAGTTCCCAACGGGCGACCGCCTAGGGCTGCCACCGACACCCGGGATCCACATGAAAGGAGAGGCAAAGACAAGTGCTTAGCGAAGACCTCATCAATAAAATTTCCCTCAGCCCCCGAATCAATAAAAGCAGTGGTTTCTATTCTTCTCCCCTTAACGACTAGTGTGACAGGTAATGTCATAGAGTGACCTGAATGGCTTGAACTCACCCGTGTGGATGCATCTTGAGGAGGCCGGACTGGACAGTTAGCCCGTATGTGACCCGGCTGACCGCAGTAGAGACATAGATTCTCCTTAATCCTCTTGTTGCGTTCATCGTCAGTTAGGTGGGTTCTTCCCAGCTGCATGGGCTCAGGGTGTGTCTGTGAGGGTGGCAAGGAGTAGAGTCGTGAAGCCGAGAAGGGCCGAGGACGTCTGGAGCGAATTAAGTTGTCAACTTGGATGGCAAGTTCCATAAATTGATCCAGCGTTCGGCCCTTGTCGCGGCAGGCGAGCTCCGACTGCAGCTCCCAGTTGAGCGCCTTCCGATAGAGTGCCTTGAGGGGCTCAGGAGGCCATCCGGTGCGTGCGGCGAGCGTGTGAAACTGTAGGGTGAAATCCGCGGCTGAACTGGTTCCTTGCTTGAGGCTCAATATTTCCTCACTGGGCTCGCGTCCATCTGTAGCATGGTCAAATAACTTCTTTAAAACGCTGCATAAACTCTGTATAGCTCATGTAAGCAATGCCCTGTCCCTCCCACAAGGCCGTGGCCCAGTCGAGTGCTCTTCCCGTTAGCAAGGAGCAAACCAGTGAAACCTTGCTTTCGTCATCCGGGAAGCCGACAGGCTGGCGACTAATGTAGAGGCTGCATTGCATCACAAAGCCACAACATTTCCCGGGAGAGCCATCATACTTTTCAGGAAGTGATACTCGTGCAACGTTACTGGGGTTCGGTGGTAACTGGGTTGGGTAGGTTGTGGGCGGAACCATAGCGGCGATGGCGGCGCTCATAGCCTGCATGGAGGTATTTAATGTTTGCATAGACTGACCCATTTCCTCTGACAAACGAGTGAGTTTTTCGAGCTGCTGATGATGTGTATGCAACATGGTTCCCTGACAGGAAACCTCTTGAGTTAACTCATGCATCGTTGCTAGATCCGTTTGTGGCGAAGTTATCTGTATGCATGGCTCAGCAGACAGTGGATCCATTCGCAACGGTTTATTAACAGTATCATAATCAAACATGCTATGGTCATCAGGGGCAGACATAATCAAGAAAGACAAGGCAAAACAGTACCATGAGACAGGCGAAAGTTCAGGATGACCGGCAGGGTTCGTAATCAAAGTCCAGGCAAGGGTTCAGGGCAACAACTGCAGTCCATGAGTCCCTTAAATAGCACTGATAATGCCGAACACCTGTAGCGGAAATCCTCACAGGTGTTCGGCGAAAATGGGTCCGGGTGGGAACTAGTATTCAGGAGACGGTTCCCGCTGATGGTCGGACAGCGCCACAGAGGTCCATTCGGTTACAATTATATTATTCTTTAAAAGTTCCTTAAAATACTACATTTGTCTTTTTTGGACACTTTTACATTAATAATTATACACGATTTAGCATCAATTAAAACTAAACATGACCTAAACATTAAAATATCATTAGAAACTATATAGACAGAAACTGCAACTTTCAGTTTGTAAATTAAAGCTTTGTATAAGCAGATATATCTAATGTATCTAACAAATACAGATCATGCAAGACATTCATTGAAATATGTGAACATATATCATTTTTATACAGTGCCTTTTCATAGGCATCAACTAAATCAAACACAGAACCTAGAGTTCTAATTGTATGTTGCTGGAAAAACAAGAAAATTAAGCTGAACGCATGACCAGTGTGCTGAGGCTCCAAACTCACACTGCGGTCGCTCGGAAAAACACGTTCGGGTCCAGTGGATCCCAACGAAGTGCAGTGTTGCGCTGTGGCCCTGGAGCTATTCCTACTCAAACAGAGCTGCATACATATCCATAAATTGCAGGCGTTCTGTTCGGATGCATACGTGACAGGGAGCGAATCAGAGTCCCACGACCTCTGACCCGCTATAGTTGTGGTTTATTATTAATGAGAGCAAACCTTCAATTTTTAGTTAAACATTTGTGATGTATTATATATGTGAGCTCCAATTGCCACTTCAGAGAAAAATGAGCAGATGTCAGCGCAGATCCTTTCCCTTGGGTTTGGAAAACACAAATGGAGGATGTGGAGGATGTAGCCCTTGAGCTACTAATGGTTTCACTGGTTTGTTTGATAAAGCATACACAACATTAACCAGGCACGTGCTACTGAAATTAGCCATTTTCATTTAACCGATACATTTAATCTTTGTTACTGATTACGGCTTGTGGGATTTGAACCAACAACCACCTCATGTCACAGACTTCAGAGGAATAGTTCACTCAAAAGTGAAAATCCTGTCTTCATGCACTCGCCAAATCTGTATGAATTTCTTTGTTCTGCTGAACACAAAGGAAGATATTTTGAGAAAGGTTTGTAACCTGTTTTAGGTCACCAAGTCAACGGTGACCCAAAACAGCCTGGTGAGTAAATGACGACAGGATTTTCATTTTTGGGTGAAGTGTTTCTTTCGGTGTCTTTTGGAAGATGTTTTTTCACTGACGGATGAATTAAAACACGTGTTGTGTGTATATAATTCCTTTAATTGCCGTGCCACACTGGGCGTTGGTGTGCCAGTGTCAGTACCTGGCAAATGTGTGACAGGTGCACTTTCTTTAATTGCACATCATTCACTGGAACTGGGAGTATGTTATTATCCTTTAATAGTGCATAAAAACAACATTTGTACATTTTGGCCACTTTAATTTTATATTTGTAAGCAGTCAATATTGAAAACACATTTGTGTCATTTAAGAGCTGAATTTGAGCAGGGAATTACAGTAAGAAAAATGGTTGATTTTTGGCAAAGCTGTGAATCCCAAATCTTCAGAGTAATATCATTTACGTTTTGCTTGAAATATTTCTCAAATGTTATACTTTTACCTAATACATGCAAATGACTGTTTAAAGGTTAGGGGTCTGTGAAATATTTATATTTAATATATATTTAATATTTGTTTTTGAAAGAGATCTCTAATGCAAGGGTGCAATTATTTGGTTCAAAATCAGTAATATTGTGAATATTATTACAAATTTAAATAACAAGGTATTTATTGTAATATAATAAAATGCAGTTTATTGCTGTGATTGCAATGCTGAATTGTAAGTGTCAAATTGTTCTTCAGGATTAATTCTAATTAGATAATTTTAGTGCTGAAGAAACATTATTATTATTATTTCTTTAGCACCAAATCAGCATATTATAATGGTTTCTTAAGGATCACTTAATATTCAATTAAATTTTCAAAAATAAAAAATTAAATAAAACATGATTGATAATTATAATAATAATATAGGCATTCTGTTATTATTCATATTTTCTAACTATTATTTTAATATTTTATAATGTTGTTCTACTAAATATTTTGTGGATACTGGATACATTTTTGGGGGGATACATATAAAGTTTAAAACAACAGCATTTATAATAAAAAACCTTTTGTAACATTAATATTGATTTAATGTCATTTTTTGATCAATTTAACACACCCTAGCTGAATGTAAGAACCAACAAAACAAAACAAAATTAATATGTAAATATCAAATAAAATCTTTGAACTGTAGTGTATGTAGGTGTTTGGATGTCTTATTCTATAGGCCTATGGATTATTTTCAAATTAATGTAAATTAAAGTTAGATTTAATCTTACATCTTTTTTATAAAATCCACAGGCAATGTGACTCATTGTTTTTGTCGTTTCCCTCCTGCATATTTGTAGATTTATTTTTTATTTTATAAAAGCAGTTTTGACATTTTGTAGGATAAGTGAAGTATAACACAAGAGGTAATTCGCTGCACTTCCGCATTTCGCCAGTAGGTGCCGCCGATTCTCGCGCAAACGCGCTGTCGGAGCTCGCGGCGCTGTAAGTGGGAGGCGCTTGTGTGGAGTAAAGTATCAGCTGGGAGAGAGCGGAGCAGCATTCACTCGCGTCTCCGTGTGCGGACAGCATCTGTCAACTCCCAGGACCAACTCATTCCGGCGCACGAAGAGGGAGAAACACACCTGCTACTGATGCGAGGAGACGCCGCAACACACTTTACCGCGCCATGCAAAGAAACAACCGCCAGCGCCTAAGGAACAGCGTCCACATCTGAGAAACAAGGACAGACGCCTGGCATCACTGGGCAACTCGACTGGAGGTGAGACTGGAGATGCTGATGTTAATGATGCTGATGATGATGACGAGGATGGCAACTGTACATTATTATTGCATGGAGCGCTATTATGTCACGTGCGCGTTCTGGTGGCAGATTGGCACATGCCAGGCGCGCGCGTTCGGTGAAGGTGTTTGTGTTCGCGTCGTCCTCTTCTGCTGGATGTGGGAAAAGTTCCTGCTGGGATTTTAATAGCAAACACTGGATTGGGTCACTTAGACCACATGGATGATGCTTTTGTCCTGGATACTTCAAATGCTTGGCTTTTCGTTCGGCCTGAGACGATGGAGATCTACCTGCGTGGATAGTTTAGTTGCAGCCCTTAAGTAAACCAAAAGTCCATGGTTGCTTCTCTTAACCAATCCAGACTGACTTTAATTGTCAGTGCATGTGAACTAAAACCTGAAATGCCCAAAAATGCTGTCTAGGTAAGCTCGCTAGGTTTGGAGAAGCAACCATTGACCACCTGAGTCAGGTGTTTGTTTACAGACGTCGTCGATCTTTTTATTAATTAATTTATTATTATTATTATTTATTTTATAAAAGGTTTAAAACCAGTGACAGATTATTTTAGTTTAATGGCTTAATGAATAACTTTAACAAGCATTATTGCATTGTTTGTTTAATGGTGCCTTTTTGCTCTAAGAGTAGCCAAAGCATCCAACAATTATATTATTTCATATGATATATTTATTATGTATTATCAGAGATGTTTAATGTTTTAATATTATTTTTAAGTTAAATCATTAATAATATTTAATAATATATTAATATAAGTATTATATTAAAAAACATATTATACACATACATCTTTAAGCAATGAAAAATGACCCAAGATATGGATTTAAATGCAAAACAAAAATCATTTTGCCAAATAATTATTTATTTATTATTTAATCACAATATATCAGTGTATATATATATATATATATATATATATATAT
>JAUMHR010000079.1:18198815-18217342 GCA_032361145.1 Enteromius fasciolatus
TTCTTACGTTTCGGCCGAAACCGATAATGCTATTTCGGCCGAAAATTTTCGGCGGCCGAAATTTCGGTGCATCCCTAAAAACATGTTAGTTTAAATGTATTGTTGTTATTATTATTATTATTATATTATTGTTGTTCATGATTGAGTAAATTTAATAAAAATGACAAGAAGAAGAATTTACTCAAGTATTGAGTTGAATTTACTCAATTCAATAATAATTTAAACATGTATATGTTTTATAAATTTATAGATTTATTTATTTATTACTACTACTACATTAGATGAGAATGAGAATGTTAAAAGTTTTGGGCTTGGGTGACTTAAATGTATTGATTTGTTTATTTAGTTGTGCATTATATGCAGAAATCAAATCAAAAGATTTTTTCTTTAGAAATAACATGCACTGATGTACTGTAATTAAAGAAAGACAATCACTAAGTATAAAACACTTGTCTGTTTTACATCTATAATGCATTTTCTCGCACAATACTAGCAATTACATGCCAAGCTCATTCGCTAACTCGAGACCTACGACTTAATTGCAAAAGCAGAAGTCAGTGTTTGTTTAAAAATAGACTGGCTAGGCTGAATCAAAGCACTTGTACATTGGCTTAATGACCAGTGAATGTAGTGCTTATCGGAGCCTGTAATCTCCAGCCGTAACACGGAGCCCCTCCCGGCTGCACTGATACCCAGCAGGGTGGAGGTTAAGCAGGCCGCTCTCAAATCCCTCTCACACCTGACAGCATTGTGTTTCAGATCTTCAGCACGCTCCCTCTCCTCGCCATTTTATCAACCTGGTCTCATAAAAATATGTACCACTGTGCACTTTTAACACCATTTTTATGTACCTTACTGCATGTTTCGTCACAGTTTTAAAGAGAACTGTCCAATGAGTGCTGCTAAAACATGTGACCCCTGCCCATTTTTATTTCGTTAATATAGGTTTGTGGCGGTTCAGAATTTAAATATCTGGGGACTGTTGCTAAAAGTTAATGCTCTGTCATGTTGGAAATGCACCAAATCCAACCCCAAACCTACTGATAGTGTTAACAAATGTAAAACTGATATAAAAACATATTTGTTGTTGCAAATTTCAACCTTCTTTTATGCAGATTTGAACTGTTTTGTTGAACCATAGTCGAACTGGAGCTCCGACGCCTCGCAAGTACATCAAGTACATCAAGTCTACCGTCTATGTAAACCCATAGATTTGAAGCTGGATATGTGTGATGCTAACATTACAAAGCATCAGTTTTCAAATCTCCCAGCATTTTAATGTTGTTTTGAAGTCATAATATTTTATTCTTCAAGTGATTTTGTGAAAAGTAAGCTTTATTAATTAAAACTTTGTGACTTTGTGTGAAAATGAATAAAACTAACCTAAACCTTTTACTGCATCTAGTGTTCATTTCTTCTGGAAACTGCAGTGATATGTACTTGTTGGTATGCATCTCGTGTCTCGAAAGTACACCAATGTACGTTTATGCCATGAGAGCAGGTAGCATTTTATTCCTCTCCCCAGCTTTACATCCTTTATTTGCATTCCATAATGTACCCATTATCCAGTATAATTTCTTCTCTCTAAATGTCTCAGATGTAAACAAATTGTTAGACATGGCCAGCCGAGAAGTATGCGCTACTGTGGGACATTGCATGCTCGGGCGTTATGTAATAATTTATTTGCTGGGTAAATAATTTAATCTGCCTTCGAGGATAGCGGCTCTATCTAGGGCATTAGAAAGAGTTCAGGTGTAAAAGAGTGCAGATGATTTATGATTTTCCTAGATGCACTTGGCCTCTGTGGACCAGCCTGGGAAACTAGCCACTAAATGCTACCCCTCTGGGGTCATTGTGGACATTAACATATGCTTTAATATGAACCTTTAGCATCCTCTGTTAACTAAAGCTCTATAAACCTGCTGGCCAGTCCTGGTTATGAATGATGTAGTCTGTTCTATGAAGTTCCCTGTCTGTCAGTCACTACAAGTTATGTCGTGACAACAGACTGGGGTCTTGCCTAGAGCTCTGATTTGCTCTGCTTAAGATAAAACGCCAATGAAAATTGACAAGTGGTTAAACAATCCTGAGCCACTCCCCTTCATCCGGGTATAAAGAGGCGACAGGCGCAACTACTCATCGGATTTTGCTTCGGAGCCACAAGTTTATGCCTGCTGCTTAAAAGTGCTGCAACAAAGAGGAAACTGAAGCAGAAGTTGTTCTCCGTGGCATGGTCCACACGATCAGCAGTTTCCCTGTCAAGTGTATCCCCTGGGTGTTTCACAAAAGCAATTTCTGAACACAGTCATTTTGCGTCTTTTTCAAAATGCTGTTACGGCCGTGTCCTCTTGGGGGCGGGCGTTACCTGTCTCTCAACGAGGATACGGGGACGATGGCCACGGAGGTTGTCTTCACTGTCTGGGACTCCAGCATGCTATAGGCGCCTTCACAGAGGGAGGATGTCCTCATTGTGAGGCCATGCCCCAGGCAGCACTGCGTTCCCGCCTTGCCATCCTTCGGGATGAGCAGGCACCCTCTGCTGCCATCGGCTGGCACTCTGGGGGATCTGAGGGTGACCCTGCTGACCACTCACCCCTCCAGCAGTAGCTGTCGTGTCAGGCTTCCAGGGGATTCGGCGGGGCCGTTCAAGGGCCTTATGTTTTGTTTGGAGCTCCGAGGGAAGATTAGATGTCCCTCGCTGCATCCTTCGGGTGCTGTGGCTACCTCTGAATCAGATCAGGAGCTGATGGTCATGTTTAGCAGCTGGACAATTGGTTCCTGGGTGCTGACTGTGATAGCAGATCATGGCCCACTCCGTTTCCTTTCTTTCCGAAAGTGTCCATTCTTTCACAGCCAGAAGCCGCTCATCACCCTCCTCCATCCTCACCACCCTCAATGGCGGAGCGGCCAGGGGCTATGAGGACATTCCCCAGGTGGAGAGAGTGGTTGCAGTGCACTTGTGCCCGCAAAACGCCGCCACCTGGCGGAATCATCCCAGGTTCCCGTCCAAGGCCTGTAGAACCACGGCAGCTCCAAGACCTACAGTGCTGCGGGCCAGGCTGCCTCTGCCCTTCATGCCATGGCAATCCTGCAGGTATATCTGGTGGCCTATTTGGTGGCCTAAGAGCGCCATTTATGGCTCAACCTGGCTGAGATGAGGGACTCATCTCATGGGATGCCCCCATCTCCCAGGTTGGCCTGTTCAGCAACACTGTCGAGGATTTTGCGAAGCAGTCCAGCAGCAGACCTCCCCTGGCATGATCTTCCATCTGCCACCGCTCTGCCGCAGGGGATGCGAGCGCTGTTTACTCTTCCAGTAAGTTCCCCAGGTGGCGAACCCTGGTAGAGCATCCTCCAGCATCCTCAGCAGTCAGACTGGGAGGAGCAGTTGACGCCAGGCTCAGTATCAGTGTGCATGCTGGGTCTGGTCAGTCCCTGTACTGGACTAGATGTCCATATAGTTGATTCCCTGCGGGTAGTCCTATACGTGTATCCTCCACGGTAAGGTTTCCCTTGGTAAACCCTAGGAATGGGTACCAAAACCCGGTACCAGTATGGCACCGGTACCTAAGGAACCGGTATGTATCGAACCAAATAAACCGAACGAAAAACCCAACAATCTATGGCGCCAAATCTATGCCATTTAATAAGCGAGCGCACCACTGATGCTGGCGCGCGCAGCAAATCATTTCCGCAAGAAGAAAACAGATCTAAAGTTACATGCGAAGAAACAGGAGCCCGCGAGCTCATTTAAAAACTCCGCGAGCGCATATATAATCTGCGCGTGATTATTCTTCTCTTCTCTCACCTGCTTGCGTGAGCATGTTTATTTTTGTCAGTCGCGGGTCTTGCTGTCTTAGTTGAAATCTTGTCAATCTTGTCAAATGTCATTGGTTATTTCCGTTTTCCGGAAATCAGTATTAGATGCCTGTTATAAGATGATTCATTTACTTGACATGGCATTGGATCATATTGTTTCATAAGCTTAATTTATTTATTATTTTATTATTAATTTTGTCTTTATTTAATATAATTTAATGTGTTGTTCATAGAGTAAATCAGATACTTTATGAATAGACTTTTTAAACTTATTAAACCTTTCATGCAATTTTATGATAACTCATTCAAGTGAACAGATGGACAGTTTCATATTTATTTGTTTATTTAATAGTTCTGTATCCCTCTGTGAACGGACGATAACTGAGCCTTTAAATCTCCTTTGGTATAGATATGATTATAAATCAAGAACACTGCATTTACAACTGTCTTTATAAACTGCTTACTAATGAATATTAATGTTGGAACAATGCTTTATAAAGGATGAACCGACTGTTTAATGCTTAACTAATGATTCATAGAGTGCAGTTATTATAAGTGTTACCATTTTTATTTTTTAAGTATCGATTCAGGCACCGTTTAGGCACCGAAACAAAAGGTTGCAGCCTCTCTTCCGAAAGGTTGAAATCCCGTCAGGAAGTAGAAAATTCCTTCTTCAGCAACAACAGTTTTGGCCTCTCCGGCAGCAGTGTACTCACTCTGGCCCTTCAGGTATCAAAGTCAGCTAATCTGCTCTGGGGCGATGGGATAGTTAAAACCTTTGCATAACATTTGTCTGACATGCGCCGCTTGTCAACATTTGTAGTGCTAAAGGTTGTACTGTAACAGTTTAGGTTGTGGCGTTTTCCATTATCAAGACCCCAGTCTGTCGTCTCGACATAATGTCTCTGTTCCCTCCATCAGGGAACAAGGGTGACATATGTAACGGAGACGTTCTCTGTACGTTCAGCAAGGTTATGCTTTAAAGGGGTAGTAAGTTCACCCCAAAAATGAAAATTGTATCCTGCACTCGCTTTCCTAACCTATGTGAGTTTCTTTCTTCTGTTGAAAATGAAAGATGTTTTTGGTAATCAGATAAGGAAAAAAACTATTGAAGTCAATCTGATTGTCTATCAACATGGTTTCAAAATAAATATATATTTTTTTTGTTTTTAACAGCAAATACAGTAGAAACATGGTATTAAGGTGAGAAAATAATGACAGGGTTTATTAGGACTTGCCATGCTCTGTGTATGACTGTTAATAAAAACAAAAGGACAATTTTGACAATTTTGATATTATTTTGTTCACTTTTGGCTGTTAGGGAGGATATTTGAGTTAAAAATGAACATTTTGTTGTCATGTTACTGGCCCTCGTGTTGTTTAAAAACTGTCTGTCTTCTTTGGCACACAGAATGATTTGTTTTGTAGAGGATCCAAGTGGCTCTTTTCTATGCAAATGTGGATAGTTTTTAACACTGTTGAGCGTCAAAAATTCTATGCGTCTGATGTCACATGATAAATTTAGTTTTTAATATAAAGCAGTAATTAATTTACTGAATATCCACCATAGCACGCTTGTATATAATTGATAATAGTGGCTTCGGAAGACTTGGTGCAATATTTTGCAGGATTCATATGGACTACGTTTATGATGGTTTTTTTTGTCTTTTTGCCAAACTTTGATGTAAATTTTCTCTCCTTCCTTTATTTTTGTAAATGATTACTTTTTTATCTTCTTTTTTTAGTTTATTAATTTATTATTTGAATATCTATAATTAAAAAAATATAAGATTATATATTTATTTAAGATTATATATATTTTTAGAAAAAAATTGAAAACATTGATCAAAATGTTGATTGACGTGCACAAAATATTTCCATTTTAAATCAATGTTGTTCTTTTGAACTTTCTATGCATCAAAGAGTCTTTAAAAAAATAAAGCAACAATTGTTTTCAACATTGATGATTAGGTAGCAAATCAGCATAATATAATAATTTAATGAAGGACCATGTGACACAGAAGACTGGAGTAATGATGCTAAAAATTCAGCTTTTATATCACAAAAATAATTTCAATTTTAAAATATTTTCAGATAGAAAACCTTTATCTGAAATGTTAGTATTATTTTACAATATTATTGCACTTACTGTATTTTTGAACAAATAAATGCAGCCTTGGTAAGCATAAGATACATCTTTTAAAAATGACCCACCCCATGTCTTCATGTGAGTGGAGGAGACCAAAATATAAGTAATTATTTACTGAAAACACATAATAGTTTTCAATCCTCAGATAAACAGTCCATATGGCTTCTAAAATTATACTATATTGCATACTGCAATAATGCATACTTTACTTTTTGGTGTTTCCTCCTCTTTCCATTTATACTGTATGAAAAAGAGCAGATTAAACATTCTGTGAAACATCTTCTTTTGTGTTCTGCAGAAGAAACGCAATGATGGTGAGCAAAAGTGTTCTTGTCACTTTAAATACATGTTGTCCTGTCCAAATTCCAATCCATCGGTTTCTGCATGGGTTTTCGTATAATCATCCCTCTGCAACGAGGGAAATGATTACAGGAACGAGGGTTTCTGACTCAATCGTACAACTACAGACGTGTCATTAAAGACTCTTCATCGCTTTCATCAAAAGCAATCAGCGCACCTCAGAAGGGATGTAATCGTATTCATACCTCTGATATCCGTTTATCCAGTGATGGAATTATTTGCTTCAGGCGGTTTCTTTTTTCTGAAAGTTTAGTCAGAGTGCAGTGGTTTGTTTTAGGGACAGAGATGAGCCAACACCGTTCACACAGGAGGTCTCTACTATACGCTCCTGCTATTTGCATAGCGTGAACTTTTAGCTGGGTGAATCCGACAAGAGGAACTGGGTCCTTTAAATCGCAGATGGTACATTTGTTCCTGTTTACAACTAGTATTTATGGCCCTTTTCACAATTGAATAATTTGATCATGGTACTTTGCTCTGATTTCCTTTTGTACCGAGCGGATTATGCTGTGCGCTATTAACGTCCATGATAAATTTGGAAGTGTCACAGACAATTTGTGCCTCCCAAATGTAGTTCAGTGAAAATTAGTAGCGCTGTTGGAGAGAAGCACAATCGGAGAAAGTGAGATTATTCGGGTAGGGACCTCATCTCGAGGGTGGTGCTGCCACTGTCGCGCTGTATTTGAATAATACGTTTTAGGAAATTATATGTTGCCATCTTCATTAAGAAATGCAGGCGGCAGGGAGCACAATTATGGAGGAAAAATGAGCAAATGTCCACTGTTATTAGTTGCTTTGAGGTTGTGTGCGGTAGATATTTTTCCTTTCGTCGTGCTGGGCTGAAACCTCGCTTGAATTTGGCCCACATTAGCTGGAACTCTAACATGCAGCGGTTGATGTGAAAGAAGGGGCGTTTTCTGTTCCGTGTGACAGCAAGGCTCAAAGGAAACAGCAAAAGGCTTTTTTTGAAAGTTTGTTAGTAATTATATCCAAAGTAAAATGTTGGAGACATTCATCATGATACAAATAAAAATATATGAATCTCTTAACATGAGACATGAGAAAATTCATTTCATTGGATAAAGAACAGTAATATTTTTTTTTAATTAAATGATTACAATTTTAAAATAACTGTTTTCTATTTGAATACAAGTCATTCCTGAGTTTTCAGCATCGTTACTCCAGTCTTCAGTGTCACATGATCCTTCAGAAATCATTCTAATATGCTGCTTTATTTTCAATGTTGAAGATGGATGTGCTTCTTCGTGTTTTAGTGGAAATCTATACACACAAGATGGCCAAATGTATGTATACATTTGTATTGTATTTGTATACGTTCCTAACAATTTCCACTCAGTCAGGAAAAACTTTTCACTAGATGCTGAAACATGACCGCTGGGATTTACTTGTATTCAGACTCAAAAGCGTCAGGCATTGATGTTGGGCGATGAGGTCTGGCTCACAGTCGGCGTCCCAGTTCATCCCAAATGTGTTCAGGCCTGGTATTTGTGCAGGTCAGTCAAGTTCTTCCCCAACAGAGACAATCAATTATTTCCACCCAGACCTTGTTTTGTGCACTGGAGTAAAGACCCTTTCAAGTGTTTACTGTGAAATCTGAAGCACAGAATGTCATTGCATGCTTTAGCATTAAGAATTGGCTTTACTGTAATTACTAGGCTTCACAAAACCTTTTAATTAGAAGTGGGTGTCTGCACACTCTTGGCCATGAAGTGTATCTCGGGACTGTTGGATAATATTTAGTATTTTTATTGAGTCCAATCTCATTTTTTGGTGTCTTAGAAAGCGTCTTCATTTAGTTTTGCCCTGTAGGTGTTTATTGAATATTCCAAATTAATTACTTCCTCTGCTCAGCTTGAACTGTGATTGTAGTGTGAAGGATTTTTTTTTTTTACATTTTTAATTGCATTTCATGGATCCGTTGGTTTACTTGGAATTTTCAAAAGTGTAATATCACGACGTTCCAGATTTGGTGTAATGTTATGTTTGTGGATTACTGGTCAATTTTTAAATGAACCCTTGCAAGCCCTTTTTTTCCAAAACGATGTTGAGACGATGAGGCTAACTCTTTTTATTAATGGGTTGCCTATATCTCATGGGCTGTAATTGGTCTCTGGTGATTGCCAAGTCTTTTGGATTAAGAAATGTCATTAAAATTGATGTATTAGGCCTGCGAGCCGCTTTCTCCGTCAGATAGCTTTTTTTAATCAATTGATAATTACAAAGATGATTTATGGCTTGACTTCGTGTTGACAGGTGAACAATAATTGCGACATGGAGATTTCAAAGCAGCATCTGTTACGGCTTTGAAAGAGATTTTTCACCCTTAGGTGTCCTGCTCTGTTTCAGACAGGTTCTGGTGAGTAATGGAGACAAATGGTTTAGTTGCTAACAGAAAGATTGCAGGTACAATCCGAGTAGACCAAGACTAAGTTAGCAAGGTTATGATTCAGCTCGATCGGGACTGTGCCCTGAGGGACTGTGCTTACAATTAATACACTGAAAATTACTTTGCTGGAATAATGTGTGTAGAATTGTAACTGACCAACCACAGACCTCCTATGAAGCTTTAGGAGGACGGTTTATCTAGTGTTGACACATTGACGCAGGACAGATTTATTGCTTGTTTTGCTTGTCAGTTGTACAGTTGCTGTACAGTAGATCTATTGTATGCATTATTTAATTTGATTTATTTTTTTTAGATGTTTGTGGCAGTTTTACTATAGTGTTATAGTGTTGTAATATTTATTAATATTTTGAATTAGATTTTATTTTAATGCTTTTTTAATTTTTTTTGTACATTTTATTTATTTTAGTTAGCCAAGTCAGCGTTTTTAAGTTTATCATGTTTAAGTTTTTACCCAATATTTATTTAATTTTATCTTCTTTTTAGTGAACAAAAAAAACAACTATATTTTTAAAATAAATTATTTAAAGCGCTTTTAATAAAAAATAATGAACAATAATAAAAAAAGGAAAATATTTTAAGAATAAAAATGCAAGAATAATAATGTATTATTATTTGTATTAACAATATTATTATGTTTTAAATAAAATGTTTTCGTAGAAAATATTGTCTAAAATAGTTTTTAGACAAATAACTAGCTAGCTAGCTACTTCAATGCTTACAGATTTTGCTAGACAGAATTGTAATCGAAGTGGAGGATCCGTATTTTGGTAACACTTTAGAATAACGTCCCGTTGTAAGTCATTTATAAGTGATTAGTTAATGATTAAATGTTCATCTACAAAACATTCACAAATGATTAATAAGTGATTATTATGCTTAAGTTAATTAATTTACAAGTCAATTACAAGTTGTGATATGTTGAAAAGCACAAAAAACATTTTTTAATTTAATAAAGTGTGTAAACCCTTTGTCTCATTAGGACATACGATATGTTGGGTAAAGATGGTAAACACATGTAGTATTTTAACACTGTGCACCTCATGTGAACTTCAGTTGAGGGTAAAACTAGTTCACATTATCAGTAGATCCCACACACTCCACACAGAACACAAACCTCTGTCCTAATGACTGTCCTAATCACTTATTAATCATTTGTGAATGTTTTGTAGATGAACATCATTAACTAATCACTTACAACGGGACGTTATTCTAAAGTGTTACCAGTATTTTTCTTGGAAGAGACTTTTTCTGTTGTGTGTACAAGTTGGTCAACATTTAGTTGTACATTAGGGAATACAGCAAGGCCTCAAATCTAATAAATATATACCAAGAACCCCATTTTAGTTTAATGTAGCATTAACACACAGATGTGAAATAAATGATAACTTAATGCTCCACAGTATGTTACATTTGAAGTCTGAGCACATTTGGCTCTGTGTACATAGCAATAAATTAATTTCATTTCTGCAGCGCGGAGGATGGTTTGAATATCTATTTTTTATACTCCTGTTCTGACAGTATTCATAATTGAAGATAATCTACCATGCATTTTCTTTATTAATTTAATTCCCCAGCGCCTTGACATAAAATGTCTGTTTCCTTGACAAAGTGCAAATGAACGCTGAGAGCGAGACAGAAAAAGCAGAATTGTGCGAGCAGGAGCCAGTGGGGACGCAAATGATCTCGTGCGATATAATGGAAGTACATTTCTCATTTCATGACAAAGTAAACATTCGTCCGTCTCTTTATTGTCTCCGATCAGTCTGTAAATACATGCGGAGACGAAGGGGTCAGGAAGTGTGCGAGATGAGCGAACAGAAAAGCGGAGTCGAGGGAATCATTCGGTCCAGACTCAATCTGATGAGATCCTCCTCTGTGTCTCTGAAAGCATTAGGTTAGACAGTGATTGCATTCGGAATCCTATTAAGTTTATATAATCGGGAAAAGAAAGGATTATTACTCCCTATCAGTGTTTTGCTCCTTTTTCCTTTTGTGTGCCTGTAAAAGCTCGAAATTCACTTGATTTACTGTGTCATGACTTCATCTCGACGGCTTTGTCTTTTGATTGCACCATGTGACTCTCAAATGGAGGTTGAGAAGCGAATGATATTTATATGCCGGAGAAAAATCTAACGCGTCTACTCCATTAGAAGAGGTCTGGTTATCATTGCCAGGAAAAGAGTCCTAGAAGTGTGTTTCTTTGGCAATTTCCCATTTGAAGGGAGTGATGAAGTCATCGTGTTTGCTTTTAGCGCTGAATGTTGCACTTGTTAGGTTGTTTCTCTTGTGCTGCGGTTCATTTAGATTCGTGTTTGTGTTGATGTAGGCCATGTATGTTTTGTTGCACGGTGTAGCAAGTTTTTACAGTGTCTTGTCACCCAGTTTGCTGGGTTTTTGCTCACCTTCAGGCCGTTTAAGATACATGGGTCAAAAACAAAAGTAATACTGCTTTAAATTGTTGTTGCCCCCAATAAAATGTTCTCTAAATAAATTACTTTTACACACATAATATTGCACATTTTTCCCTGATATAAATGACATGTACCCATTCAGTTTAACAATCGTGTCAGGCATATTTACAACAAAAATCAACTTGTGACACATACTTTCAACCAAATACTAATTAGTTGTAATTAAAATGTTTTAAATTTGCCACTATCATAGGTTTTGCCCATACACAATAAAATTGTATATGCTTCTATATTCTTTTATATATATATTGATATGTATGAATCAGAATAAGCATGTTGTTTGAATTTTTACAAAAATGTTATGTTACACTGAATGACAATGTAACATTATTTCAGCCGAATTTTGACATTTTATTCTTCAAAAACTTATTTGAAACATTAAACGTACACACTTTATTTAAATATAATGTGCATTCTATGGATACAAAATAGATTAATTTAACATTACATTGCTTGCTCGCCAATGGATTTTCTTCAGTAAACGGGTGCTGTCAGACTTTAATCCACAAGTAATCCACAACGCTACAGCCCATCAATGAACGTTTTGTTAAGCATGAAGCTGTGTGTGTGTGTGAGACACAAATGTTTTTAAGGCAAGACAGCTTGATTTATATAAACCATTTAAATGCAAAATAAAAATAAACTTATTCAGCTGAGGTCACTCAGGTTTAATAACTGTCAATGTAGGAGAATTCCCCAGTTATTAAACAGATTTGATTCAGCTATGAAGCTGCTCTACAAAACACAATAGTGTCATCATCCAGCTTAATTCAGTTCAAGTTTTGTTCTCATCCAATCTGAGAGTCAGTGCAGTCCAATTGATGTTGCTAACAATGTTCAAATGTAAAATTTTAAGGAGTGATTCATTCCTTTAGTCAAAGCTGAATTTTCAGCATCATTAGTGTCACATGATCCTTCAGAACTCATTCTGATGATTTGCTGCTCAAGAAACACGTCTTATTATCAGTGTTGAAAACAGATGCTGCTTCATATTTTGTGTTTTTTTAGGATTCTGTGTGAATAGAAAGAACAGCATTTGTTTGAAATAAAAATGTACGTATATGGTCCGTTTAATGCAACCTTACTGAATTAAGGGATTAATTAAAAGGAAAACAAACATTAGCATGAGACATTACATTGTGGTCTTAAATATTTGTTGTTTTTGTTTAACGTTCTCTCACCGCAGTTACAATTGGTATTAAATAACATAGTATACTTGCAATACTCTCTCTCTCTCTCTCTCTCTCTCTCTCTCTCTCTCTCTCTCTGTGTGTGTTTACTGATCGTGTTCTCTTTGTCTTTGTAGGTGCACCTGAGTATACTCCAAAGATCTCATTAGTCTGTGATGAGCATCATCATCCAGCACAGACCCAAGGTACTGCAATATCTCAAAAGATCCCGTTTTATATCTTTACACCCTTGAGCCTGTCAAAAAGATACATCAGTTAGCTCATTTATTGCAGACTGTGTACAGCTGGGGTGTGTTTTTCTTCCCTTTTGTATTAACAGAACTTGTCTCGACCATTAGATTTTTTTCCCCCCTTTCGTGAGCTTTTTAGAGAAAAAGTAAATATGGATGGTGTTAGCTTTGTGTGGAAAATACTATGTATTTGTTTTTGTTTTTATTAACTACTTATTTAATTATTGGGAGTGTTAATAATTTGTACATTTAATTGTGTTAGTTCATAAAAATGTATTTAATATATTTTAAATAAAAAATAATAAGGGCTGTATAATTAGCACCGTGTTTATATATATATATATATATATATATGTAATAAGGAACCAAGGAATATATTTGGAACCAAACTCTTTAACCAAGGAATATATTTCTTAAGAGTTTGGTTCCAAATATATTCCTTGGTTCCTTATTTTCATTAAAAATGTGTTTATATGTGCATTAAAAATTGTGCAGCCCTAATTCATTTGTTTATTGATCATAAAGTACAAATTGGAGGAGGAAAACTAGAATACCATGTATTCAAAGCTCCACTATGACCAGTACTGTTTATAGTGCATGGAATGGTGTGCTGTGATTGGTTGAGCAGATGTATCATGTCTGCAGAGAAAAAAAGACAAATGACAGAAAAGAAAAGGCATTTTGAGAAAATGTAAAAATTTACTTAAAACCTTTCTTTTCACTGTTTTTGCCATGTTTAGTGTTTACTTTTAAATTTCTAATTACTTTTGAAAGACTTCTAGCATTTTTTACCATCCAACAGGTCACACTGCAAGAGGATAGTGTTGATTACAGCAGTGCTTTTTATACTTTTCCTGTTAAATACAATTGGATTCACCAAATAAGTAAATTCAAGGTCTCTTATTTTTTTCCAGAGCTATATATATATATATATATATAGTGTATATAATATGTGACCTTGGACCACAGAAGCAGTCATTAGGGTCAATTTTTTGAAATTGTAATATATATAACTGAATAAATAAGCTTTCCATTGATTTATGGTATGCTAGGATAGAACAATATTTGACTGTGATGCAACTATTTGAAAATCTCGAATCTGAGTGTGCAAAAAAATCTAAGTAGCACATTTCCAAAGTATTTTCATGGAACATGATCTTTACCAATATCCTAATGGCCGGCAAAGCCGCTGTCTCTCTCAACTGTCTTCCTAAATCAGCTCGATTTAAATTGTTTCGTAAAGTATAGCTACCAAGTACCATGAGAGCGATTCAAAGCATAATGAGCATCCGCTCTCTCTAGCTCTCATTGTACTGATGTCACACAGCGATTAGTTTGTGCAGTCCGTGCTGCTTCAAGTCCAACACAGCTCTTCTAGTTTCGCAGGATGGGCAGTGCTAGGTGGCTCCATTGCATCACCTAGCTCCTATGTAGACCAGCCCAATAAATCCTGCTCACGAAAATGGTGAAAAACTGTTTAACGGTATATCTCCATCATTAAGTATTATATAGTTCACAGTCTTGGTAACATGTTTCTGCAATGCATTTCTGACATTTATAATGTGTTTACAAACAATTCTCAAAATTTAAGACTAGATTAGACTTTAAGACTGATTTGTCACATAGGCTATATATATATATATATATATATATACTTTTATTTCTTTTCAAATTGGACTTTTTTAATTGATAGCCCCACTAAATAAACTTTTTTGTATAGATTTTTCATTTACGGCACAATTCTAATCTGGTCATTTGATCCATGCACATTGCAGATCAATTTGCTACACTTTCAGATTGTCATCAGTGGAATTCCATCACATTCCAATTAGCGTTTCTCTGGTGATTAAGCGGTGGGATTACATGCAGCTCGACTGTCAGGATAGACACACCCCCCCTCAGCTCATGCGTCCCGTTCTGATTAAATGGAATTGATTTAATTGGGTTACCCCACTGTGAGTTCTGGCTAATAGGATGTGGAGTTTTTTGATCGTTGGTACGCAGTGACCGGCTCTGACCCAGCTCAAGTGAAGCGGCACAGAGTTTTTTTTTTGTTTTTTTTTTGTGGTCCGTGTCTTGTGTGTTTGAAGATTAAACCCAACCACCGGCGGTCGAGATTTTTTCTTAATCTCTAATTAGAGTTTGATCAGCAGGATTCTGTGGCAACTTTTCTCAGGATTGTAGATTTTGTTACAGTGTGTATTCTGTATTCCGTGTGTGTTTGAAAACGTTTAATTATTAATGTGCTTCCGTGAAAGACAAAACGAGATACTCTTTTACAATCTTAAAAATGCATCGCAAAGGTACCATAATATGGATGATACACTCTATTCTTCTCTATTCACTCCAAGTCTTCTGAAGCTATATGTTACCTATACGAGGAGCAGACTGAAGTTTGACTGGAATATATTCATCTCTGTTCAACGTTAACTTCTACTGTATGAAAAAGAACAACACAAATTTTGATCCTTTTGTTTCCCAAGGAAGAAAGAAACTCACAAAGCTTTGAAGGTGAATGAAGGAATACCTTTAATTTTTAAGTGAACTGCTCCTTTAAATCACTTATTGATGCGTAGTGACAGGACATCTGCTGCATATTCAACCAGACTGTGTGCATTTTAATTAGCTAAGGTCTGAGGCAAAACTGAATTGCCCTCCACCTTTCTGTTCTTATTTTATAGTCCTGCTGATTATAATCTTTTCAATCCTTCAGATTTATAGTGAATTTGGATTCTTGAATATAAATATATTTGCATGTAAAGGTAACATAGTTAGGCTACTTGATGTTTTATGTATTTATTGAGGATAATTCATGTATAGATATAGATGTGTGTGTATATATATATATATATATATATATGCCACATCAAATTAATCACATCAAAATAAATATATATAAATAAAAACACATGCATGTATATATTTAATGAAAATATGTTATGTTTATTTATTAAATATATTTAAATATAATATCAAATATAAGAAAATAAATATATAAATGCATTTACATGTAAATACTATCTAAATATATACTGTATGTGTGTGTTTTAATATAAACATAATAAATAAACATAGCATGAACACATATATTATGTAAATAAAGACTTTTATTTTGGATGTGATTAATCATGATTCATATATATCATTTGTTCATATATATATATATATATATATATATATGGATCATTCATGGTATCCAGTAACATAATTGTCCAGTAACAGATCATAATTGTTGAAAAAAAGTGACATGTTCACATGTTTTTTTGTATTTTACCAAAATAGTGACATGTTTACATATATGGAACACATACTGGCCAAGCTCAGTATTCTGTTAGAATTTCCACCATTAGTTTCACATTCAACATTCTATAAAAAACAGAGTGAGGCTGTACAAATTTGTACGAATTAGCCACCTCGTGAAATATGTACGAGCTGCCTTGAGACTGGGCTGCTATGTCAGATGTTTTTTTTTTTTTCTTTCAGGCAAGCATTCTCCTTAATTTAGCCTAACAGGGTGGAACTTTTAGGTTGGAACAAGCAGGAGAACATTTCAAAAACTTAAACAAAGTTGTGAGTGAGAGGTGATATTTACCTTCATTTGTTCAGTTACATTCCAGCTGGAAAAAAAATAAACAATATGACTTCTTTATAATGATCTGAGTGGAATTGTAGTCTATTTTGGAAGGCGAGGAAGTACATCCTAACAGGGTGGAAAATAAGTTTAGAGACATGGTAAATGAAGAAAATCGTTGTCCTAAAATCCAAAACAATACGTATTCTTGTTTTAGGACAACCTTGATGAAAGGTTTTGATCCACTTCGAATGTTGACTATATATATATATATATATATATATGAAGGTTTTTATATATATTGATGTATTAAATACATCTTATATATTTCTAAATTATATAAACGCATACACATACATGAATAAATACATGAAAAAACATATATTTTAAGATACAAAATTTATATATTTTTTGTATGTACACAATTTATTTATATATATATATATATATATATATATACACACACACACATGCATAGACACATAACTGGACATTTGACACATATTTTAGATATATTTATATTAATATTTGAAAAATGTATAAATTAATGCACAAGCTAATAATCAAATAAAAAAAGATCCTTTTCACTTTCCAGAACAAAATGTCAATTTAAACACAACACAATGTGTCATAAATGCTTAGAGATAATATACTGTGAATAAAAATATGTAAAATATAAAAAAAAAAAGTAAAATAATTAACACAGTCAGTTGAAACACATTGTCTGTTTTTGTGTTGTTGACTCTTTTGTTCTGGAAAGTGAAAAGGATCTTTTCCATTTGATTGTTTTGCTGAATTAGGTTATAAAACGGCAGCTGCTCTGAAGTCTTGATTGTCGGTTGCTGCATATTTGAAAAGCAAATGAAAATCAAGTATCATTACTCTTAACAGGTCATTTTACTCACAGGTCCCAGATTGCGTTTCTTAAAGTCCTCCCCGTGCTGCGTAATTGAAGTGTCCCTGCCTGCGCTAAGTGAAATCTTAAACTAACATTGAGAAAATTACACCACCAAAATCATCAGAGTCCTGCAATTTCCTGTAAATTCGACTGCTGTTGCATTCAAACTCATATCAGAAACGATTTGCTAATTTGAAGCTCATTTTAATGCTAAATTTCAATACCTTCCTTGGGAGGCTGATGTTGTGCGATCGGGCCACTTGTTGCTTTCGTTATGCGCAAGATTAAGTTCCCTGCTGAAAGAAAGTGTGAAATTTTCTGATAATAATCATGAAATAGCTTCTCCCCTCGTCTTTTAAAGATGCAGAGAGAGCGTGCATAATTTTTTGTAATACTTAAAACTCATAATTATTCATTTTTCTCATTTCGCATTCATTTGCATACCTAGAAAGTGCTGTTTTTCGACACCTCCACGTCTCCACCCTCTCTCGGCATGATTAAGACGTCTCCAGCGCTGCTGTGGTGGCATCACCCCCCGGGGACTCGCACACAGCAGGGGTCATAACATGTCATCTCACGCAAGCCATTGAGCCTAATGCGTGAGACGGGGCTCGGTGCTCAGGATGCTCCCCGTACTGTTTAAAGTCCATTAGGGACTGTGCTTTAGCATAAACACCATCTGAACAGATAGGGAACTACAGAGGATTCCAGGCAAGCTTCCAAGTGCCAAGCTCTTTACAGGGGAATGTCGCATTTATGCGCAGATGGTGACACGGTGTAGCATGTTGGTGTGATTCAGTGCGTGGAATTTAAAAATGACCATTGCAATGATTAAGAGATGCTATGAATTTTTAATTTATGCTTCATTCTTTTTCATTTCGAAGTGAAATTTCTGTTGATTGCTGCAGTTAGAGTAGTTTCATCAGTGCATGTTGTTGTAAAGAAATAAAGCGAGGGATGAGAACCAGAAAGGCGTAAGTGACATTTCACCAACTTTACAGCAGGACCAAAACAAAAAAAATGGCAATTTTATTTGTTTACTGATTTCAGTTGTTTATGATTGTTAATAATTCTAAATATAATTTCATAAAAATGTTGTTTGCGCTCTCCTGGTTCTCATCCCTCGAAAATGTAATTATGTTTTTTTATTAATTTATTTTAAATATAATAAAAATATATATTACAATTACTGGCATGTGTTCATCAGCTTGCTCAGATAATTAATATACAATTCATATTTATTTATATATTTAAGGTATTAGATAGATAGATGTAGGGCTGCAACTAATCGATAAAATCGATAATTATCGATAATTAAATTAGTTGTCAACGAGTGCCGTTATCGATTAGTTGGGCGCGACCACAAAATGCACAAATACACACAGATACACAGCCGCTCGCGCAATGGAGC
>JAUMHR010000079.1:18234429-18253599 GCA_032361145.1 Enteromius fasciolatus
TGTTCAAAAGTGAGCTAAACGATAGCCAATATATATTTGGCTTGGGCTCATATAGCTACTGTTCTACTAAAGCACGTATTATGTATTTTGTTTTTCACTGAATGCACAGAGGTTCGATATAAAAATAAATAAATAATGAAAATTACAGTGGAGCGTTAATTAAAGACATTTTTTCATGGAGCTAACATGGAGCGAGGATCAAGTGAGGAGGGTGGGAAGCTGGAGTGAGGAGCGGGAAATGGTAAACCCGGAGCGGGGTGATCATGAAATGCTCTTTCTTGCCGCTCCACTCCGCTCACATACTCTGGGCTGTACAGTATGTGTTTGATTTGTTGTGTCGTATGTTTGAATCACTAAAAAGACTCTCTAAAGTAATTTGTTGAGGAATCTGTTGTGTTGCACAATTTCTTGATTCACTAGAAAGAAAGACTACACTTATTGCGCAGTAATGTATATGTCTGACTAGGGCTGTGCGATTAATTGAAATCGTATCGAAATCGCGATGTGAACATGCACGATGTCTAAATCGTCTTACAGCATGTTTTTTGCGTGCTCCCTCCTCCCGCAGTATACTATATAAACCAATCACAATGCAGCGCACCTAAACAAAGCAAAGATAAATTAAAAGATATGATGCCCGCAAATGTTGTCAGTAAAGCCGACTTAATCATGCTACGTGCTTATGTGTGTTTTACAGTAAAGGAGAAATAAGCTGTGTTTTATCCCGTCAGTTTTTCACCGGATTTTGTGTTCTGCGCGCACCGGGCGATTCAAATGCTCTACTCTCCACTCAAATTTAAAAGCTGTTGTCGGTTAATGAAGATTTGAAGAAAGAACTCGCGGCATCTTACTTCAGTCACAGTTGTTATGGTTACTGGTAAGGAATATAGGCTTGACTCCTATTGCACGCTTATACAGACAGAATCCTAAACTGAAAACTGCTGTGTGAACCAGACATTTCGAGACACATTTCGAGTATGTCTGACTTTAATAAAAGACAGCAACCGACTCATTGAAGAACACACAGTGTTCTCTAATTACACTGATTGCAGTCTTGTGTTTTTGATCCATTCAAATGAATCGACTCGTTGGTTTGGGAATCGGTTGAATTGCACTGATTGCGCTGTACAGTACGTGTTTGATTTGCTCGATCAGACTCTGCTGATCACGCTCTGTGTTTTGTGTGTCTCTCTCTCTCTGTGTCTGTCTCACATTTGCCGTCCAGTATAATCCTGTTCTTTTCTCTTTCTCTCTCTCATGTGGCCTGTATCACTTTTTCTTTCTCTCATCATCTTTTCCATCAGTCTTTCTTTGATATGGTACTGATTTGTTGGCCAGTACCTGAACTTCAGTGTGTGCTTTGCTTTGACCAACTTTAAGAGTTATATTTTGGGTTAATTAATCCCATTGCTGCTTTACTTTTTTATTTAGTATAGTTAATTTTTTAATATTACACATCCATATACTGTATGCCTATGCTGCAATATTCTCTCTTTTCAATTTTTTATTTATTTATTTTTTTGGCTTCATTTCAGATCATCAGGAATCCTCTTTTATCAGGATTTATCAGGAGGTTTGTAATGTGTACCGAACTGAAAGACTCGTACCGAATGGTTCACTACGAATATGCGTATTGTTACACCCCTAATATACAGTATATATATATATAATGTTATAATAGAAAAGGTATTTTAATTACACTATTTTACAACATTATCTACCAATATTATACATTTTTATGTTTAGTATATTTATATGATGTTATATTATTAACTATTATTTAAATTTGTTTATTTGTTTAGGAATCTATTTACCTTTTTATATATATATATATATATATAAAAAAAAAAAAAGTAATTTATTCATGTGATTGCACACTGAATTTTCAGCAGCTACTGCATGTAACGAGCCAATTATATTAGTGTTGCATTTTGTGTATCTAGAGCAGTTTTTCCTCTGCGTGTGACTCATATCAGGCTGCAGATATAGGTGTGTTTACACAGAGGACAGTGAATCAACAGTGTGTTGTTTCGTGTGCACGACAGTACTGAAAACATGCCAGAGTTGCTGTAGTTTGCCGGTGTAAGAAAATGCTGCAGGAGCTGTTTTTACATGGCCAGCTGCTTTATTTGGATCTGAAGAAAAGGCTCTCCTGATAAAGTGTCCGTCTCCATTGCTGGTGTCCTATAGACCTGCTGTAGCCCAGCAGATTTACATTTCATGAATAAAAGAGATAAAAACAGGCAAAAATGTCAAATTAATAGCTAAATTTGCCGAAATAACTTTCAGTATCTCCATCAGCAAAGCACTTGACATCACAGTAGTTCCCAACATTTTCAATGATTTAAGCTAAAACTAATAGGCTGTTTTCTGTTCTGTTTTTCAGTGCATTGCATGTATAGAATATTTATGATCCATGTGTGTCTAGTGTGAATCTACAGCGACAAACTGTGCCAATCTGTTACAAGACATGAATAATTAATGTAGCACTTTTAACATGCAATGCAATTATGGCAGTGGTGTCATTAGCAGGAACTGTACTCTGTGTGCGCGTGTGCTTATATATGTGTGTGATTTAGTTTAGTGTAATTACAAGGGATGAACTGAAGATCTCATTTGTTGTTGAAATGCAGTCACACAGGGCTTCTCTCTGTTATTCTGTCATGATGCTTTATCTGCACCGCCTTGAATCATGGGAAATATGCAGACACGGCCTAACATGAAGAATAGAGTGGCATTGACAGCTGAAGTATATCAAAGTGAAATTCCTTATGATTCATTTCCATACGAATGAGCTGATATTAAGAAAAGCCTTTGCATGTCCTGATTATTTCTAGCACATACTGTTTACTCTTTTTGGTCGAAAGCCACGGTACCGAACAACAGCTCTAGTAAAACTCATTCCACACACTTCTGTCTTGTTTAGCTGACTCCAATATAAAACCGCTAGCCAAAGCGCAATAAATCCTGAGTTTGTTGCAGAACAGCAGAACGGCCAAAAGTGGCTTATTTTACTAACAGCTTAATCTGTTCCCACACGTACAAAGAGAGAAACTAATAACGCTACTCCCAACCTCAGGTCTCCAGAGTTATTACATGTGGATGTCAGAAGAGGACGACGACAAGATAAAGAAGCTGCAAATAATGGAAAATGAGGTTAGCACAGGCGCTAGCGCAGCGCTAAAGCCAACCCACTGCTGCTTCATTGTTTTCTCGTAGCGTGTCCTGCACTGCTAACAGCAATAAAGCTCAATAAAACTGCTGATTAGATTAATTAAAATCACGAGGCCTTGGAGCCGTACAATTTTAGTTGTTAAGAAAACTCAAGATAGTTGGACGGATCTCTTAGCCATCTGGAAGAGTGCAAGTTTTCCTGTAAACTTGTGTTTTTTTCTTATGGGTCTTGTAAATAAACACACGTTTTCTCATTTTTCCTCTAATTAGGCTTGCAGAGGCTGGATTAGAATAAGTAGATGGGTTATTTATCATGTGTGTGAAAGCATGCACTGCTTGTATACAAATGCAAATGATTTATAAAAGGCTCAGCTGAGGGACGGTCATACAGTAGTTTGTGTAGAGAATTGTTTGAAATCATTTGTTGAAATGGTTTAGGATTAGTTTTTTTTCTGGAAGTTACAATACAGTTGTTTGAAACATCCAAAAAACAGACAAACAAACATATGTATGTTATTTCTGATATTTTACCTCATATTTAAAGATCGAAATCCCAATTCTGGAAGTATTTCGAAATTTATATATTTATATTTTTGTTAAATATAAAATAATTTATATATTCATATATATACACACATTTTTATACATTTCAAATATTTTATTTGGTTTTATTTATGCGTTTATTTTCTGTTTTATTAAATTTAATAAAAGAAATCTTTCTTTAATTCGAACTGTTTTTGTTCAGTTAAATTTAGGTTATATTATGTAGTTTTATTTATTTCTTTTTTCATATATTCGTTTTTCTTACTGTATTAAATTTTATTTTTAATTTGAATTTAATTTAAATTAAATGTATTTAATTATTTAATATAAAGTCTGTTTATTTATTAAAATTGAATGTTTTTTTTTTTTTTTAGTTGAGATTAATTTATTTAATTTATGAAGCACTTTTTCAGTCAAAATCTTGCACTTCACAGGAGTCTCCAAAAGTTTGTCCACACACAAAGGAGCCGCGTTTGTCGTTATTAAAAGCTTACGTGTTATTTTTACACTCTGCTGAAGCGATGGCAGTCTAAAATTCCTCCTTTTTTTTAAACTACCGTCTGGCAGATATTGAGATGTCTGCGGCGAGTTTTGTTGTGTTGCATGTCAAACCTGCCAAGAAGCTCGATTTGTTTGGTGCATTCTATTTCTATCTGCGTTTTGACAGGGTATAATCAATGCTATCGCTCTCTGTGTGTTCTCTTGCAGACAGCGCTACGTATCCTCTAAGAGGAAGTGATGTCACGACACCACCACCGCTTTGAGAGAGACTACCGAGGCCCGTGGGACCGTCGCGAGCGAGCCAGCGGCCTTCACAATGGCGTGGGCAACAGTACCTGCTCCTCGGCGCCCCCAGTGGCCAACGGCAACAACCGACCGGGACTCCTCCCGCTCCCGGTCATCCCGTCCCTGCTTCCCACCCCCGTGACCATCGCCGTGACCTCGGCCAGCAACGACCTCGTCGCCAAACGCTCGGGAGCCGCCTCATCTGCCGCCGCCCCCGTCGTAAAGGTAGAAGCGGCGAAAGCTGTGTCTAAATCAGCATTTCCATTTGGCTCACGCTGCCACATTGCTTCGTTTGCTCCCGCTCTTCTTCTCTTCGCTAATTTTCTATTTCATTATGCAAATGAGAAACTCTGAGCAATGGGCCGAATTAAGCCTGAGCCCGTGGCTCTGTCGAGTCTGTTGTGGGCACGGAATAAAAAGGCGTCAACTTGCTATTTGAGTCGAGATGAATGCCATTCTCGAGAATTAGTTCAAGGAACGAGAAAACCATGAACTGTTGTTTCTCTCTTCATGCCGTTTAATCAGATTAGCTTCTGTTTCACAGATTTCATGCATAAAGACAGTTTACCAGCTACTTGCCATGCAGCTTTCGCAGCCCACGCTCTTACAAGGCCATGATTGACGTGACCTTTGTTCCAAACGTAGGCATTTTTAAGGTGTTGTTCACTTGAGGTCTCGTTAATGGCTGATAGGAGATGTTAGTGTAGCGACTCACCGGAGGTGTGTTTTCAGGGTAATTTCTCTTGTTTGAATCAGTCGAGTCTCCCGGCAGAAAGGCTTGCCAGGTTTTCTCTACCTCGCTCAAAGCCCACTTCAGGGAGCGATACAGCCTCAAAATCTTGGCATTCCCAAATACAGCTACTGTCATCTCACATCGGGACTTTTTTGTTTGAACTCTCGTGAATTCCGTGGGACTTCTGTGGCCGGAAAGCATTGTGAGTATCAAATCAAATGCTTTAGCTTTATGCAGATTGTATTAACACTAACCCTGTGGGCGAACGCCAGCAGTTGGACGCTGACCACTGAGTTCTGCTTTGACTTTGACGTGTCCTACTGATGCATGCTTTAGTATACAGAAAAACAACTTTTTAATCTAAAAATATACCCTTTTGTAAAAACAGATAGCTGTTACTACACCTCCCTACACTACTAGAAGTACTTACTAACAAGCGTTTCAGAGTAAATCACGCACCATTGTTTGTGTACAATATAAGCTTTTCAATTTTTATAGATTATTCAGATAGATGTTTCTCAGACTTTTAAACTCGAAGGGTTTTTTCTGTGATTGAATAAATCATGATTGTGGTGAAATTGAAAACAGCAGCGTTTAGCTGAAAATGAGACTTTTTGAACTCCTTTTGGAACCGATTCATATACACAGACTGTCTGAATGAACTGGTTCACTGCAATGCAGCTCTCTTTCATTCATTTCTACCAGAAACTAGAAATAGGACAAAAGCGTTTTATAAAACATCAGATTGAATCAGTGAATCATTACTTGAAGTGATTCGTTTACGTGAGCTGTCTGAATGAATCGTTTTACTTGTATGTAGATTTCTTTTTTCTATCCTGGAAACCACAGATGAACAAGTTTAGAAATATTGGGAAAATTGTAGTTATTTGTAAAATGAATTTCTTAGTGAAAAGTGTTTCAAAGAAAATATACACCAATTTAGAAACCACAGCTAAATAACATTTGTGACTTTATCCTAACGAATCAAATTAAGACAAGTGAACTTTATTGTCATTCTGCTATATGTAGAGAGTAGTTTCTAAAAAGCTCTGAAAATAACTGATTATACTTCAGCTTTACAATGTTTTTGACACTTCTACATCATGTCATATTATGTAGTTAAGTACTAACTTTAAAAATAACTGTAATGTTAATTAATTTTATAATAACGTCTAGGTTACCTATTGTAACCCCCGTTCCCTGATGGAGGGAACGGAGACGTATGTCCCAGTCTGTCGATACGACATACGTCGTAGTGAACGACAGACAAGGGAACAGTACCTTCCTACAGCTGGTTTTGAGTTGAAGAATTGAGGAGTTTTGAAGATATAATAAAAGACACCGATAGTGTTATCCATAGACAAACTACTGTGTAAAAAAAATATGCATTAAGTTTTGATAATATAAATAATAACTATTATTATTATTATTATTATTATTATTATATTTTTTTCAGCAAAAACGCAATAAAATGGTTAAAAGGTGACTGCAAAAACATTTATTGCATAATATTTCCATTTCAAATAAATAAATAAATGCCATTCTTTTAAACATACTATTCATAAAATCCTTATATTTTTATCACAATCTATGAAGCAGCACAACCATTTCTATTTTAAATAAATATTTTCAAACCTTTCTATCCACCAAATAATCCTGAAAAAAGTAGTACTATATGTATATATATATATATATATATATATATATATATATTGAAATAATATTACAACTTAAATCCTGAAACAAATAAAAATAATGTGTGTGTAGTGAAATTATATTTGAATTATTTTTTCAATTCTAATATTAAGTTACTTAAAATTCTAATATTATATCACAATATTCACAATTATTATTATCCAATATATTTTTGCTGTATTTTTGATGAAATAAATGCACCTCAGGTGAGCTTTTGAAAAGTAGTGTACGAAGAATGCTTTCACAACATTGCTGTGTTTGTTGCATTCTTCAAAAATGTCTTCAACTTCTGTTTGCCACTGAAAAAAAAAGCAGCAAACATGTTTGGAACGACATGAGAGCGTGTAAATAATGACAGAACTTCTCATTAAAGTTAGCAACATTGCTACTTTTAGTTAGTTAGTCTCCAGCACCGGAGGGAATGTGTTTACCTCGGTTTTCTTTAATTATTGCCTGAAGAAAGCTCATCAGAACACGGTAGAGTCTTGAGGGACCGACACTTTTTCTGTCATCTGTCATCAAAGTCTCCATGTTGTTCTGCCCACGGTCCAGCTCATAGATGCTATTCAGATAAATATAGCAGAAGCAGCTGAAAGACATGAGAGGGAAAGAGAAGGTTTTATCTAACGTCTTTCGTCATTTCTTGCTTATGACATGGATGTCTAGTACAGCAAATAGTGTGTGTGTGTGTGTGTGTGTGTGTGTGTGTACAGTTAATGACTCTGAATACTGCGCATTTATCTGGAAACTTGTTTGTTTTTAACCTTGACAGGTATGAGGCATGTGATTGAGTTTGTGTGGCTGATTTACAGTATAATGTTTGTGAGTCTGTTTTTGTGCGAGGCACATCGGCATCTAATTAGCGAGATGGAGAGGGACCCTCGCCTTGGCTCACTCCTCTTTTTGTGACAAACTCCATGGAGCGAACAATAAATAACATGGCTACTGTAACTTTAAGAAGCCCATCTGCCTGAGCTGTCTGTCATGACTAACGACACTTCAGAACCAACAAATGACTCTTAATTGAACTAGAGGTGTGGCAGCTTATTTACTCGCCTCCTCTTGTAATTAATTTTGTTTGTAATGCCTTTGTTTATTTATTTATTCCCCCGAGCGTAACCGCAAATCCACCACCACTGACAGAGGCATTTTTTCATAATTCCAGGACTCAGGAGTGCCTGAGAAAGTTTATTATAGTCTATTTAGAGTGGTTCGACCGATGGGCCATAATGCAAGCCTCGACAATCTTCTAAGGGGCAAGATGGCTTAAAATCAGGTGTTTTTATAAGGTACGCTGAGAAAAAATTTGAAATTTAAATTAAATTAAAATGAAATTGCTAGAAAATTCCACAAATGATTACAAAGGAAAGGCGTGAACACATTCAAGTAGAAAAATAACAGTATTTGCTTGTAAAAATGTACTGCAGTAATCTTTACAAATCTTTTTTTTTCTGTTCCAGTGTTCTTCCAGAACACCTTTTATTTACTGTCCCTGTAAATTGATCCATTGATTTGACTTACAGAACTTTGACTAGTTTGCTTGTGCGCAAATAGACGCTCAACGATTTCTGTGTGGGTGTCACTAAGAAAAGATTGAATGCTGAGTGACGAGATGTTGTGGTGGCTGTCAGTGCATCTGCTCCAGAATGTTGCTTAGTTGCTGTAATAAAGCCATCTTAAAGATGCTGAGCAGTGAAATGCTGTGGAAACGATGTAGGCTGTCAATAATGCTACACAGAAAAAGAAAGAGAGATATGAAACACAGTAGTTTAAAAGAACAAAACTTAACATATTGTACCATGTACACTAGTGTTGAAAAGTTAAAGGTCAAAAATACAATGGAGGCAGTGATGTTGTGAAATATTACAATTTGTTATCTACTGTAGTTTTATAATATAGTTTTCTATTTGCTGATAGTTTATTCCTATAATGCTCAGCATCACTGCTCTAGTCTTCAGTGTCACATGATCCTTTAGAATTAGAACCACACATAAACAAACAGACTTCGTGATTTATAACACTGTATGTTGATTACCTGCAAATATAATACTATGATCTGATGGAATTGTGTGCTTCCTTCCAGTTGTGCTACTTTTCAAGACATATTACTTTGAGATTACCTGCAAGAGACCAAGCATCGCACACAGCTTGAGTCTGTTCCTACTCCATTATCAGTTAAATGCATGAATCATGGGTTAACCTGGGTCACCTCGCAGCGCTGGTCAGAGCCATTTGCACATCGCAAATTGATGAAAAGCAAGTGTTTTCCATTGGCAAAAGCAATTTTGTTCTCTTCTGGTGCATGACACACAAGCAGCCGTTTGTGCTGATTACGTTTGTTTACAGCTCAGCATTGTTGAATTCTTGATTCTGATTGGTTGACAGGGGTTTTGTGGTTGTTGATTAATTTTCTATTCTCTGTGACAGGTTTGTTGACGCCATTGCATTTTTGTATCACTTTTCAGCCACTTTTCAGAAAGTGGCTTCGGGCAGGATACTTGATCGGTGACGTCAGTGAGGATGAAAAAGCAAATAATTCCTTGAGATAAACATGTTTATTAGACATGTGCGTTTGATAACCATAGCTTAAATGGAGCAATTGACTTTTGAGTTCTTAAAACGCAATGTTCTGCCTTTAATTATTCCTTACAAAACCTGTTTGTGTGTATATACTTTATAACACGAGACCCAGCAAAGTATTGCATAGGACAAGATTCAATAGATTACTATAGTATCCATACGATATGCCATTTCTTTCTCTTATCAGAAGAACATGATTGGATTTAACCAGAAGGGATGTTATTATGAATTTTTCAGAAATGCTTTAGAAATCCAGTGGAAAAGTGCAACTGTGCGTGTGTGTGTGTGTGTGTGTGTGTAGTAATGCCCTTGCCGAGTGAAAATCCTCATGGTTCTGATTAAAATGTCTATCCCTGTCTTCAAGGGATACCAGTCATGCTTTCAAATTATGAAATATCTTCATCTTTGTGTCCGTAAATATTGACCTTTTGCTAAATCCTGATGAGGCAATTAATCATAAAGAATAGTGGCTTCATATATGAAAGACTAATGAGAGAGATGTTTGAATATGAATTTTTTGTGTTTACTGTATGCATTTTATATATACAGGGTGCGATTTGTAGGGGGGGATTTCCCTTTGCTTTTGTCACAAATCACACCCTGTGTATATATTGTGATGATGGGAAGGAACACAAGACAAGGGGGGCTAAAATCAAAAACCTGGAGGGTGGATTTAATAACATAAAGGCCTGTAGGGGTAAAAGTGTAGTTGGAGGTAGCAGCTCTCTAGGCAGGGTTCCGGCAGGGTAGTCAGGGTAGCACTTCCGGGAGGTTGAAGCAGTCTGAGCGGTCACAGGCTTATCTCTGGAAAATAGGGAGAGAGCAGCTGGTTCCTCAGCAGCTTGGAGAAATGTGAGTCTTCCCCTCTTGCTGTGCCTCACACGGTTTTTCTGGCCATGGGCTAATGCGTCCCAGCTGTGGCTGATCAGCTGCTGACGAGCACACCTTGCTTTTCCTCGTCTGTTACCAGGGCAACGCTGATCTGCACTCAGCATGCTCGTCACACAACACCCTCCCAGGCGTTGTCCCGGTCCTGGTGGAACAAAATGATAAGCACAAGGGGGAGATAGGGGGTGGGTGGGGAGAGAATAGGGTGAGCTAACGACCTACGCAGCTCCAGGACTGCCCACTTGACGGCCAGGGCTTTCTTCTCGATGGCGGCGTACTTCTTCTTGACCGGGGGCAGCTTACTGCTGATGTACAGGACCGGATGTTCCTCACCATCCTGGACCTGAGACACCATGGCCCCCAATCATGCATCCAGGGCATCCGTTTGCAACAGGAAGGAGCAGCTGAAGTCTGGAGCGCGGAGGACGGGTTCAGAGGTGAGCACTCGTTTCACTGCCTGGAAGGCCTCCTCGACATCCGGGTTCCATACCACTTGTTGGGGCTGCACTTTGCTAGTCAGGTCTGTCAGAGGGGCGGCTAGAGAGGAGAAGTTAGGGATAAAGCAGTGGTAATAATCAGCCAACCCTAAAAACGCTCGTACCTGGGGTTTTTTTGCTGGGTGTTTGGGCCTCCTGGACAGCCTCCACTTTCTTCACTTGTGGTTAGATCAGTCCCCTTCCAACCCAGGTACTTCGCCTCGAAGAGCGCCAGGGGACACTTCTTAGGGTTGGTCGTTAGTCCAACCCTCCGTAGCTCCCTTAGCACCCTCCGCAGCTGCTCTAGGTGGTCCTTCCAAGTCTCAGAGTGAATGACAATGTCATCCAAATAATCCGCGGCATACTGCTGCTGGGGTCGAAGCAGGATATCCATAAGGTGTTGGATGGCGGCTGGGGCAAGGGTCCAGTAATGCCAGTGGCCACTGGGGGTCGAGAAGGCTGTCGTGGGCTTGTCAGAGGGCGTAACTTGCCAGTACCCTTTTGTCAGGTTGAGCATGGAAACATACCGGGTCCTTCCCAGGCGATCAAGGAGCTCGTCTACACAGAGCATTGGGTACCCATCAAACTCTGAGACTTCGTTGAGGCGGCGGAAGTCATTGCAGAAACGGAGGGTTCCATCTGGTTTGGGAACCAGTACAATTGGGCTGTCTCACCCGATATGTCACTGGGCCTATCCACTCCAGCACCGTATATGGCCCCTGCCACATAGCGAAGAATTTACACGCCGAGGTGGGGACCAGAATCATCACTCGTTCACCTGGTTGAAACTCACAAGGCTGGGCTGCCCGGCAAGGAATACACGACAAGGAGGGCTCAAATCAAAAAACGCGGTGGGGGGGTTTATAAACATAAAGACTAGTAGTCAGCATCTGAAGTGGATTAAAAAGGATATTATTGTCACAAAAAATATTAACCAAAAGACTGCCCTCCAAAAATTTGGAAACGTTTTTGACAATATTGGCATGAATCCTTTTTCATTTGTGATAATTCTGCACAGATAAGGGGCAACACAATCTACATATTTTATGCATAAAATTGTATACATACATAAAACATATTTTAATACATAAAAAATGCTTACAATTTTCGATTCATCAAAATATCGTAATATAATTTTTTTGTATATTTTAACCTAGTCAAAATAACCCAATTGCAGTTTAATTGAGATTAATTGGAATGCACAATGAAAAAACATGATTTTGGAGACTATCTGTTATCTGTTTTCGCAAATCAAAAAATGTATCACTATTCACCCATGTTGTTTTTTTTGTTTGTTTGTTTTTTTACATGCAATAGAAGACAATGTTAACCAGAACTTCACTTTAATTGTCTAAATACTTTTTGGTGTTGCTGTGTAGACCATTTGGATTAACACACTTCTTCTAATTATTATTTTTCAAACCAACTTGTTTTTGCAAGTGCTAGCATTTTCTTCAAGAAATGCAAATGTAGTTGTTTTGTAGTACCAGTTTGGAAAGCACTTTTACATTTGCCTGTGCCAAATCCAATTGGCCACAACTGTATCCAACATGTTTCTATGGATTTAAAAACAAATTCACTTCAGTGCCATTTCAGTGTTTTCACACTGAAATGGCACAGGCAAATCCAATTGGCCACAACTGTATCCAACATGTTTCTATGGATTTAAAAACAAATTCACTTCAGTGCCATTTCAGTGTTTTCTAATAATTTTCACCTCTTTATCAGCAGCTTCGTTTGAAGACTAGGTCTAATAACTGAATAAACATGCATTTTTCACAACACAAGTGAGGGAAAATTTACACAGAATGGTGTAAGGGGCAATTCATATTAATGTGAGTGCCAAACTTCAAGGCATTAGCTCTCCCTCACACATTTCAAGGGTGTTTTGTACTACAGTGTGCATAGAAAGCCGACCAGCTGCATGTGTGAAGCAGAAAATGAATGAATGATGGGAACAAAGCGTCTCTGAGCCAAGGGCGGCTCAGCAGGGAGACGTGAACTTTGGTTGACTTGCAACCTTTACTGTAAAGTTGAACAGAAGTGTTGTCATTGAGATGATTTCATTCGAGAAATGCGCTGGAGAAGATTTCTTTATGATCCCTCAGAATTATGCAGATAAACTGCCAAATGTTTAACGCTTATTCCCAGCAAGAGGTTTTGTAGAGGATTCCCGCCAATGAACCTTGCACTAAGAGCTTAAAGTTCTACCAAAAAGGAAGAGACTGTTGTAATTTGCTGTCAGTGTGGTGCTTGCTGTTTCCATGCAATCACAATGAATGAAGAAATAAGATTTCAAGGAATTTGTGTCACAAATGATTTGTAATGTATTGAGGGCTTGTAATGTTTTGTGTAAGGGAACAGACCAATCTCTAGTTGATTTGGTTCACAAAAGATCTCTAAATGAGTCATTGATGATTTGAATTAATAATCAGTCATAGTGATCAATGGAGATAACCAGGGAATACCGCTGTACATTTGATCGAATAGTATTACAGAATTATGTTTGCTAATCTTTTCCAGTTGATCTGGTTTACAAAAGATCTCTGAATGATTCATTGATGAATTGAACTGATTCAGTTGACTGACTCAGTGATAGTGAACAATAGCACTGGAGGTACAGTACATATCAGTGCATAGCGCTCTAAATGTTAGCCTGTTTCTTAAAGAATTAACATTTTTACTCATTATTAATTGTAAAAATAATTGTAATAAATTTGAATGTTTTTTGTAACAGAGAAAAATTAAGGTTATCGAGATGTAATGAATTATATATATTTTACGATTGTAAACGAGTCATTCTTTAAGATTTGTTTCTTTTCAGTTCCAGTTCACAGATTATCTCTGAATGATTCATTGATGAATTGAACTGATTCAGTTTACTGACTCAGTGATCCACTTTGAATTTTATTTTCTTGCGCAAAACATCTGAAGACTTGAAAAATAGTAATATAAAACACTTTTAAGGTAGTTTTTGGCAATTAGTTTTGTTTAAACTGGAAACGCAGTTTGATATCGGAGGTGCCTCCTCAGCGGATGAGGCTCTTGGCCAATTTATGGATGAACTCAAGCTCACCGATCAGGTAATTAATAACACAGCAGCTACCCTTCATTACCGAGATGCGTTGAAGGTCAAAAAACATGCGGTCTCTGCGGTTTCTGCCTGCTTCAGTTACATTCCTGTAAACACATTCAACAAGAAGCAAATGAGAAAGTGGAGATTCATGGTGTCCTGGCTTCTTCTGGGATTATACATCACAGGTTACAGATTGCGTTCATTTCCTCTTGATATTTACCGCTCGTTTATTTCTCTCAGGGGAGTGAGCCGAAAAAGTGACGACATGGCAGTGGCATTTGAATCATTAGTCCCCAGTGCTGTCATCTATCGCTCTATGCCATTTAAATCTCGAACGGAAAGAGCCAAAAAACCCGGCTCCTCTTCAGAAGTCATGAAGATGAAATATTAATGGCTTCCTGCTTTTTAGTGTTCTGGCCTTGAATACTCAATTTACTATTCATATGTTGATTATAAAGAAGCAGAAAGCATTTTTGAGGGTCAAAATATGGGCCACCTGTTCATCCTTTTCTTCCATGCTTTTAAATTGTTAATAATGCGGTACCTGAATGAAGCCAACCCTCTCGTCTAACATTGTTAATAATAAGATCAAGACTTTAACGACTTTAACAACTATAGCCTTCCAAAAAATACGATTTATATCTTGTTTCAGCTCACAAGTGGATGCAATCAGATTTTAATGGGAATTTTCCAAATAGGCAAGTCGTGCAAGACAAAATACAGACAGTCTCATAAAATTAGTTAGTGTTGTAGAGTATCACATGTGGTCAACTTTTATTTACCAAGAAACTCTTCATTTATTTATGAAAATTTTTTTTCTTTCGGTGTTCTGCTAATTATCCATGATCTGTGTTTTCTTCATTTAAAAGAAAATCCTTCCCTATATGAGTCCAATTTTGTGTCTTGTCTTACAGAAGCTTTAGATTGGCTTGCTGCAATTGTCCTCTTGAAGATATAATGCTAATGTAAACTCCTAACCGTGTGTGTGCATACGGCTGATAGTGTTACATCTTGAGTGTCTGGGATCTTTGATGAGGTTCCTATTTTGAAGACTTAAATTTAAATACATAAATTCTTTGTTCGGTTTCATTTGTATCTTTATAGAAAGCCAACTTGACGTTCTGAAAAACATTCCTTTTTTCTTTATCACAGTTGAACGGAGGAAAGAGGCCATTGTTCCTGAGACAATGAGAATTTGATGTGTTGAGGTCAAAATATGATTGAAAGAAAGAGTCTTTGTCAGTTGTACTTAACATACTTTATTCAACAATGAAGATAAAGCACAGAAATCCAATGCTGAAGCCCGTTTTACAGTTTTGGGGAGAATTTTCCAGACGAGTACTATCTGCGCTAAGCATTACTGTTTTAGTGTGCCGTATAAGTGGAGGGTTTTGGTGGGAATGTTTGGGGGAGTCATCACATAGTGCTTCTCAACAGTCCTCAGGAGACACAATGCTGTAAATGTACTGTAAGGAATTTCCAAACCAATTACTTTCCCCGTGCCGTCTCCTGTCTTAAACATGAATTACAGGATCTGGCTGTACCTTGTGGGTTTGGATCCATGAGATGTCTTTCTGCCGTGTCTTTGTTCAAAGGCGCTTCCAAACGGCTCCACTGCCTTTTCGGTCCAATCCTAAATTAATTTGTTTGATCTGTTGCCACATCAAAGACATTTAAGCCCAGTTGGCCAGTAATTGTACACAGCGTGCAGTGTACTGTTGGTTGCCACTGAATAAATTTTTTTTGTGTTGTGTTTATATATATATATATATATATATATATATGTAAAGAGTTGATTTACAAAAACAGTTTTTAGCAATTTTCAAAAATCAATTTTATATATAATTTTGAGTTATGAATACTTTTGGTGATTGTGGTTAAATATACTATGTATATTGCATATGATAACAAATTCGGGGTGGAGAATGTAGATGAGACGTGCTATTAAAATGATATTAATCTCATTACACATGTGAGTTGGCAGCAGATGTAGATAAATGAATTTTCACTATTACATTAGGATGGTCATTAGTGCAATAGTATGATGCTTATTATTTTCATCAGAGTGTAGAACTTGATATTTATGATTGATTATTTCAGTGCTTTCTAGCTGTGTCTCCAGTTATTTTTATCCTTTCATGTTGCACACAACTCTGATGACATGACAACAGGAAACAAAATACGCCATTCTAATTGTGTTGACAGAATCTGTATTCTTTATTTCTGCAGATGAGCTCATGCCGGGTAGTGGGTGTACAGTAAATTTCACACATTAAATTTAGTGAAGAGTGCAATATACATAAATTGATGATCTTATGTTTTGCATAATTTTTTAATTCAATATATTCCCTTTATACATCTGACTTATAAAGTCACTTCAGTAATATCTATTTTTTCTGCTTAAATTTTAAGTTTATTGATATTTTGGGGCGTCTTTTTTCAAACTTTTCAAATTTAACACAATGACTTGTGCTTTAACTGGCATATCATGTAGATAATTACTTTTTAATGTATGGACGGAAATAGGTGCAGTATGACTGTGGATTTGCTTCCTTTCATTCTCGAGGATGAATGAGGTCAGACTTACAATCTGCTTTCCGATTCACCCTGGTAGTCTTAAATGGAGTTCATAGCTTTGGGCAGGATAGTCAAGTATTTCTACGCCAGTCTTAGTAAACCATTTAAATCTTACTATCAGGTCCACACTAAGCAATTTATACAGACCTTTTTACTTCTTCAGGACCTCAGATTCTAGTTCAAGATGACTTATTCCTACATTTAAAAAAAAGCATTGTTTTCTTCTAATCCAATGCACTTCGTCTAGTTTCTTTACACAAGTACACAAATTGGGTTAAAGTCATACCTGTAGGTCATCATCTACTCACTCTCCAAACCTTTACAAGTTGTGTTTCCTAGTTTGAGTGTGAAAGAAGAATATTGGTTACCAAACAGCTGACGGTAGCAACCACAGCTACCACTTACCACTGACTGTTTGGTTTCCAACATTCTTCAAAATATCTTCTTTTCTGCTCAACAGAAAATATTGTTGGAAATAACTTGAGGGTGAGTAAATGATACATTTTACATTTTTTTTGTGAACTATTCCTTTAAAACCCACTAGTGCTTCCCGAACGACCATTTAATAGACTGTTAGTTTAAGCGTTCTTGCTTGTGAAAGCGTGTCGTTTTGCGCATCCCTGGTGTCTGTTGGATTTTGCATACTTCAGAACGAAATGAGTCACCCAGGCAAGATGAAATCATTCTAAAATGTTGTATTTTCTTGCAAAACTTCCCCATCCCCATCAGCTTTTGTTTTGTCTTTTTTTTTTAAGCAGTCGGTAGGGTCTGAGCGATTTGGACGGTTACAATGAACAGAAGGTCAAAGCCTTAGGGGAGTGCGTGGGACGGACCTGCCCTGCTGCAGGCCTTACACGGTCATCTTGGATCCGAATCTGGAAACCTCTGTTCTTTATAAATAGCTCAGTGTGGACCTGACAGCGAGACTCCGTTGAAGAATGTTCCAGAGAGAGAAGGCCTCGAGGCGTTATGGGCATCAGATGTGTGGAAGATTCGTCGAAAACTCGACAGTCTCACTGTGAAATCTGCGAGATTGATTTTTCAGGCCGATATGAAAGACAAAACCCATCTGTGGTGTCGTAGAGACACTCCTCTGGCTGCAGAAAGAGACTGTGGAGGTTGTTTATGAACCTCTTGCACCTTGCCTACGAGAGAGACTGGCGCTTAGCAAGCTGATTAGCATTTTTCGGCACCAAAAGACAAGCTCTGGTGCTGAGTGAGTTGCAAAAGTATTGCCCTAATAGTGTGTTTCTGGCAGTCTGTCTGAAAGATGAGTGTAGATCTTGTTCTTTTTTTCCTCTGGCTGTGTTGTGAAACTGACAGTTCTAACAGTTGTAGAAATAAGAAATGTGGCGTATAAGCAGCATGTATGTCAGCCTTTTTCCTGTTCTCCACCCCTCGTTCTTTCACTCGCTCTGTCTGCGTGTGCAAATACCTTACGTCCTGGGCGGAACCTTGTACCTTGCTTGTCAGCACTGCGGCCGGCCTGACCGTATGCATGCCTGTGTAAAATTGGTTTGTTCATCCATTGTTTCTGAGTGGCAGAGATGTAATGCCTGATAGTGTCGGTCCACTGGCGCCAGTCGTCAGATCCTCATCCAATGGATCTGCAGAACCATCGGGACTGCTGGCTAATGCATCTACAGGAACATTTATATTTGGTGATGGGATGCCACACATCCAGGTGTTAAGGTGAAGGAAACAAACTGCTGCTGTATGTGCTTGCACAGTGCCATTCTGTTAATCGGAAACGTAGATATTGATGGAACTGCAGGAGGGTTTGAGGAAAGGATTTGGAAGCCAGGTTGGCATTCCATTTAGAATTCCATTCGAAGTCCTGAATTTCAATTGAAATAGAATTAGTGTAGCAATCAGGATGCATGCAAAGAAGCAGAATAAAAAGATAAGATAGATAGATAGTAGAGTTGTGCAAAGCAGCTGGGGGGGGAAGTATTTGTATTTGTATTAGAATAAATTAATTTTAATGAATTTTAATCAATAATAATGCAGAGTAATTAGGGATGGGCGATATGGAAAAAATATATCATGATTTGTTCTGGGGAAATCACGATTCACGATTTTTATTTTTCACGATTCTTTTTCAAGTTGTTTTTTTTTAAGACTATTTTGTAAATTACAGAGGTAGGGGTGGGCAATATGGCAAAAATATCATATTACAATTTTTTTCACAAATATCAAGATTATATCATGATTCTTTGTCATTGATTTTTCTATCAGCTTCAGGTGTAAACGCTGGAAAAGTGCATCCAGACAGCACACATATGAAATGTTAAATCAACAAGATTTTAAAGTGAATAATGTACTTTTGTGATTGTGAATTAGTGCAGTGTCCGGTGAGTGTAATTCTACCACTGAGTTAACACTGATGTGAATGTATGTTGCGTTGTACAGCATATTGATTTTTTCGCTCAGCCAACCTTCTGTTGCTGTGTGGAGCAGCCTGTGTCAGTCACCTTTTTTACACGTCACTCTCTCATTCACTCATCCGGGCATGCACTGCGGTCTCATGAGGAAATGCAGCTTTTTGATATAATTTTTTTCTTGTTGAATGACGCATTTATATAGCGCTTTTACTGTGTATTGCCATACACCCAAAGCGCTTTACAATCATGTGGGGGGGG
>JAUMHR010000079.1:18275526-18287252 GCA_032361145.1 Enteromius fasciolatus
TCATGGGCTGCTGTGGATGAGGAGTCCTATACAGTATAGTATGGGAGAGAGATTGACTGCAGGAGATGACTAATATATATATATATATATATATGCACATGCTGTATGCATATGGATGTTTAGAAGGCGTCCTGGCCAGGAATTGTAATGTACCTGGAGAGAGCGATTTGTTAGCATTCCCATTTATCTCCATGGCTAGTCTGTCCCGGCAGTCATAGACGTACATGACCTGAATGCTGCCAGCTTTGCTTCATGGCCTTGTTTTTGAGCCTGTAAAATGGCATGTGACTGATCTCTCTAAATTAAAACTGCTTACAATATAACAGTGAGGGAACTTTATTTTCCTTTGTAATATAGGAAGTTATATCTATTTATAGTATAATATATTTTGTAATATATTTACATTTAATATTTTATATAATCATATTAATATGTAATGTTTATTTACAAATATTTTATTAATAATTATTTTATATATATATATATGCTCCTAATATGCATTTTTATATGTTGATGTCTCATTATTATTTTAATTTATATATATGTGACCTTGGACCACAAAACCAGTCTTAAGTCGCTAGGGTACAGTATATTTGTAGCAATAGCCAAAAATACACTGTACGGGTCAAAATTATTGATTTTTCTTCTACTATCCTTAGGATAGTAAGTAAAGATCATGTTCGATGAAGATATTTAGTCAATTTCTTACTGTAAACATATTAAAATGTAATTTTTGATTAGTAATATGTATTGATAAGATCATCATTTGAACAACTTTAAAAGTGATTTTCTCAGCATTTCGATTTTTCTGTACCCGCAGATTTATATAGTTGTATTTCGGTCAAATATTGCCGTATCCTAACAAATCATATATCAATGGGAAGCTTATTTATTCAGCTTTCAGATCATGTATAAAGCTCAATTTCAGAAAATTAACATATATATAAATATCTTAGTTAATTCTCACAAATTAATTCTCAGAAGGACTGTTAAAAAAACACCTGTGTGCTCTTACTTCCAGAAGTTGCACGAACCAGCCGATCAGATAGAACTGACCTATGTTGAGAAAGTGTGAAGTGTTCACCAGATGCCAGACGGTCAGAGAACAGACGCTAGCCAGAATGTTTGAAGCATGCTACACACAGAAATGGCAAGACCTGGTTAAAAAAAGCCATTCCAAATGGATTGGCTGGCAATTTCTGCAGTTTTAAATACAGTTTTATTAACAAAGCTGTGTGTTATATGATCTGCCAGTTGGCTGGGAATCTTTTTACGACACATTACGGTTTACTACAGTTTTCAGTGATCTTTTAAATTGTTTAATTGTTATATATATATATATATATGCGATTATTATTAGTAGTAGTTAAAAGTAAAAACAAATTATAAAATTATTCCTTGTAATTAACAAGTTTATGGTTTCAGATTGACAGTTGCTCTATGGAATTTTAGGGGATTTTCATTTATTTCAGTAGGAATCCCTGCGATTGGGGTTATCTCATGCATATTTCACATGTTCAAGTTCGGACTATGCCAACAGAATCTGCTTGGTTTGAAAGGGACTTCTGTGTGCATCACCATTTTCACCACACAGTTCTATTTGAATTTCCTGAATGTGACCATACCTTTACCCAACAATAAATATGAAAAACTGCATTGTTCTGTGATCTAAGTGAAGAGTTCTCGGTCAGAATAAGCTTGCAAAGTGAAGGTGTCTGTCTGATTAACATCTGTCTCTGGTAGGGCTGTGTTTAATGCTCCACGGATGGCGTCAGGTAGCTCATTGTGAGCACAGCCCTATAAAACAAACAGTTACTCTCGTTGCAACTGAACTGAATGGCTTCTTCAAGTGCTCGACGTTGCTATTCATCTTGGATTGCGTTTGATCAAGAGTCCTTAGGTTACCCAAGGCAGTAGAACAATAGAGGCATAAAGAAGCCCTTTGGGCCCCCAGTGGACAGAGGGCCATTGTCTGCCGTCCTCCTGCCATCAATGTGTGGCGTGCTTTGGTGCGTGGACAGGATGGTGGAGTGGAAGGAGATCTATTGGTGCTGGATCTTCATGGCCCCTCTGTTTGTTTGAGAAAAGAGCCAGTGTTGGGCAAGTTCAACGCTCATATTCTTCATGTCGGCTGGCATGCGTGGAGAGCCTCGCTGTAACATGAGAGCTTCGCAGGACGTACAAAATCAGGGGGCCTGTGAAGAGGGGCTTGAATTGCATTCATTATTTCTTCCGACTCAAAAAGTAGCTCTTTGTTGTGATGTGAAAACATTGGAAAACATGGAGAGTCTATCTATCTATCTATCTATAAATGTAAAACCTTTACTAAACTATTTAATTTTATTAGATGCTTTATAAATATATATTAGTGTTGTCAAATGATTCGTTTTTGTTTACCTAATATATTTGTGTACTGTATATTTATTACGTATGTTTATATATATATATATTTATATGAAAATAAATATTTTCACTTAAATCCATGTCAATATTTTCATAATATGTGTGTCTTATATATACATAATTAATAAACACAGTACAAACAAATATATTATGTAAGCAAAAACTTTATATTAATAGCATTCGTCTTTTGACAGCGTATATGCATATATATATATATGTGCATTTTTAGTATGTTAGATGCTATTTATGTATTTATATATTCATTTTATATGTACAGTATACTGATCTTCCATTGGTTGTTAGTGAATAAGAGGCTGGGTTTTGCGGTGAAATAGCATTCAGCAAAGCTTTATGTTGTTATGCTCATTAAACTTTTCTAGTATTTTCTAGTTTTTTGTCTGTGCATGTATCCATCTTTCTGCTAAGGCGGTGCGGGATTACCGTGTGCATGCTGGCCTGATCTACAGAGAGCTAGTTCACCGCCGAGCCGTACGGGAAGTGGGTAACCATGGTGATATTTACCTCAGCTCCATGCTTGGCTGCGGTGCTCTCAGATAAGGTCCTGTTAGAATCGTTTCGGGCCAATCTGGCTCCTGCTGGAGAAAGTCGCGTCCCCCGGACCTCATTTGTGCACCTGCATGAGGAAAATCATAGTGATTACATTCTTCAAATGGCCGAGGAGTGATTGACCCGTTATAAGTGCCATACAGTCGGGCGACCTGCTCATGCATTAAAAATGACATTTAAGATATTACATTGTAGAAGTTGTAGTCTTTGTAATGTGCTGTAGTGAATATGTTTAATGGAGGAAACTCCTGAGTGATGTGACACCATTAGCCGATTAAAAAATGAGTATTGAGTTTTATCTGAGAGCATCTCTGCTTGCATTTGACTTTACTAAGAATGAATTGACCCATCACTAAAGTCCATACCCTTTGGTTTCTACTACTGCCAACTCAGACAGGCTTTACAGAACTTCACATATGTTTTGTTTTGTGAATTATTTTAGTTACTTTACCTTATTTTATTTTAAGAAATAAAAGTAAATATTTATTTTTAAGAGTATTTGTAAATTATTTTGATGAGGTAAGTGGGGTTTATTACCAAAAATGTATAGCAGCCATTTACTGATGTGTATCATAAACCAAGCAAATGCTTCTCACGGTTATTTAGAAAAGAAAATCCCCATTTGAAAGTGATTGCAATAATTTTAGTGAAGCATTTTTGACAAAGCACTCACTATGAGAGCAGTAGTGCTATATTTATTTAAATAAAACCTAAAAAGTTGTATCTTTGTTCTTAAGTTTAATATAGTTTTTTTTTAGCTAAACATAAATATAAATGTGTTTTTAAAAAAACAAAGAAGAATTTGAATATAAAGAATAAAATAATTTATATATTGTATAAAAACATTCGATTATTTTATTTATTTATTCTTATAATTAGCTCTTGTTATTTTATTTTATGTGAACAATCACTAAACAATGATGTGTTTTATTAAATAAAAACAATAATATTGCAATTGAATTTATTTTATTTGTATTTATTTTGTTGTTGTTTTTTATTATTATTATTATTTGTATTTTATTTATTAGGTATTTGTAATTTAGGGGTATATTAAGCGAATGATTGATTGATTGATTGATACCGACATACTGTTTATTATTACTATCCAAGCATTCTAATGTCTGTTGGTTGGTGACTAGTGAATAGAGGTTTTCGCAGTGAGAGAGCATGCACTGAACTGTTTAGTGAGTTGGTTTTGTGTTGTTTGTTTTGCATCCCGAGCGTGTCATGTGCTCACTGTGTCCTTCACTCCCCATGGGCTAGAAAGACAGTCCTCCCTGTAACTAGATGCTCGCTGCAGAAAAGTCCCAGGCCACAGCCGACTACAAACGGTAAACTTCTTTGTGCTGAAGAGCACGAACGCATTTATTTATTTTTGGCTGCTTGGTTTTGCACAGGACACACACACGCATTCACACACACTATCCCAGGCTGTTTTCTGTTGAGTCAGGGAAGCCATCTGCCACACAGCGATAATGGCCCGCCAGGGACGCACGGCCTGGTATAACCAGGGATGAATTAAAACGCCAGAAAATAGCGAATGCTTGGCTCCGCTCGAAGTCCTACCACGTTTTACAGTGTCTGTCATCACCCGCCCCCACTGATGTCAGCAGATGCCCGTAAAAAGTCTGAAATGTGCATTTTATGCGTTTCTCACCAGGACTGCGGGAAAATTTGATATGCAATATTGTGTTTTGATACAATCGTGCTTATAAAAAGCCGAGCCGGGTGAGGAAGATTTAACATTTCGTGACAGCTGGGTGTAGGAAATGCATGGGATTATTACAGCGGAAAATACCACGTCATAAATGATGCATTTTTACGAGGATTAGAAAACACTTGGGAGATGAACAGGGCAAAAAATGGAAAGAGCGAGGGGCTGTGAAGAATTATTTGGCTTTATAACGTGTGGAGAAGCGTGTTGCGATCGTGAAACGAGGTAACTGTTGGTCAGCTTAAGGCATAAATCAATCCTGAGACAACAACAGCTTTGTTTAGTCTCAGTTGTTCATGCAGAGTTTGTCAGGTTTTGTGAACTAGGACAAAGTTGAGGTAGGTGGGCTTCGGAAGTCTGGAGGGACAGAGTCTAATAGGTTCTTTTTTATCTCCCTGGATCTCTCCATTGGGAGTTTTTGGAGAGAAGTAGACTTGGAGTATTTCTTAGGGTTAGTGTGTCTCTACGTGCTGCTTCTTGTTAATTAGGTTTATATTATATTATATAAACCTTAATATTGATTTCATACAAACTATTAAAAAATGTGGGGGGTTTTTCTTGGTAAATTAGTTCCTTTTCATTCATTAATTCCTTCCTTTATTCATTCATCTAAGTATTTATGCATTCTTAAATATATATTTATGTTTACATCAGCCATAATTCCAACCATATTTTTTTTAAACTTGGTAGCTTTCTTTTGAGAGAGAGACTTTTTTTATATATATATATATATATATTGAATTTTTTTCTTTTATTTTAGTATAATTTATATTTTTGCAAAGTTTTTAGTAATATTTTGAATTTTAAAAAAGTTGTATTCTTTTTTGTTATTATTATTTACATTTATTATAAATAATTTTATTATTTATTATTATTTTTGAATTAGAGTCAGTTACACTAATTTAATATAATTTCCAGTTTAATTTTTTTATTTTTATTTAACAATTAAATCTAATGTGCTAGATCTTTTATATATGACTATATTTTATATGACTCGTCTATGTTTGAATTATATAAATTTGCATATTATCGATTTTCATGGGGGGAGGGTTGGTCGGTGACTTGATTGTAGGGGCGAATTCAGACCTTATTTTCTTTCAAAAGATACTATATAGGTCTATTTTTGTGCTCCAACATGTTTATTATAAAAAAAAATAAAAATAAAAATAAAACATGTGATTACGCAATAGGTAGCCAGGATAACGACCTTATGGGGTTATATGGTTTAAATTCAGTAGTTTTAGTTAGCTACAATAACCCTGACTCTGAAAACGCTTCTTTTTTTCAAGTTCTGTGGCTTTTGTCGTCCCAGAACTCAAGTATCAGTACGGTTTTGAAATGTATTGATCAAGCTGGAAAGGTTTTTGCAGCAGCACTTAAGTGCAAAGCAGACGTTGGCTGGGTTTGCAGCACTTACCCTCTGCATGCGCACGCTCCAGTCATGATGAGATGTTTCGTTTGTTGATGATGTCAACGTGCAGCGTAACCCCACAACAAATTGGCTTTGGGCTGAGGTGACAGAGATGCATGATGGGTAAATTGATGAAGTAAAGCGCAGGTCAGGGAGGATAATGGAAGAGAGGAAAACTCGGCGGCCGGAGCAGAGGGTTGATGACGAGGTCTTTTCCATTAACTCAGGGGTTTTGGGAGTGATGCAGGGTTAACTCGTCTCTCTGGAGCTCTCTGGCCGGATCACTCCGCCTGCCTGTTTGACACCGCATCTCAACTCAATAAAAGTTGAGCAAAGAAAAGCAAGTGAAGCAAAGTCTCTAAACTTCCTCCGCTATTAATCTTAACTTGAGTTGGAATGTCATGCCTTTTTTTCTTGTTTATTTTACAGGCTTTCATTCTCCCTCTCCTTCATGCCGAGTAATCAGCAGTCGTTCCATCTTATTTAGCTGCCATTTTTTATGAATACAGTACCCTTCAGTGCCTCAGTTGTGCACTATAAATTCTATTAAAGCAAATGAAATAATGGTTGTTTATTTTATCATGTTTATTTTATTTTTTTATATTATTTTATTATAACATTTATTTTATTATATTTTATTTCATTTTTACTTGTTTACAATAAGCTGTGAATTGCTAGAAAATAACAGCTTTATTTAGAGTAAATGTACAACCGTGATATTTTATTGTTTTATTGTATTTTATTTTTAATTTTATCATTTTATTTTAGTTCATATGTATTTCATTGTAACAATTGTATGTTTGAAGTTAACTGTGAATACTATTACAACAATACTATTTTATTTTATTATTATTATTTATTTATTTTATTAATTGGCCATTTAAAGTTAATGGTTAGAAAATGTCAGCATAATTTTGAGTAAATTCACAACACTTCATATATTTTATATTGTTTTATATTTAATTTTTCTATTTTATTATTTTATTTTACTTGTTTACTTGTTATTTTGATGATTTTATTTCATGAATTGTCTATTGTTAGAAAATAGAAGCTTAATTTGGAGTAAATTTACAACCCTGCTTATTTTATTATTATTATTATTATTGTATTTTATATTTAATTTCTTGTGTATTTTATTTGAATAATTGGCTTTTTGAATTTAATTGTGAATTGCTAAAAAAATCACAGCTTAATTTGGAGTAAATTTGCATCACTATTTTATATTATTAATTGCCAACTTGATGTTGTAGAACTTTTTCTATATTTAATGTTTCATTTTATTTGTTATTGTGATTGTGTTATTTCATGAATTGACTATTCAAGGTAAAAAAAAATTATCTTGTTTTCATTTATTTTGTTTTATTTTATGATTTTATTTTATACATAGGAAGTTTCAGATTATTTGTGAATTTTACTGAACAATAACTTTAAATACTTCATTTGAAGTAAATGATCTATTTTATTTATTATTTCATGCATTTTTTTAAATGTTATTTTAACTAAAACAACAAAATTAGACAAGTTTTAAACTGTATTTAGACATTTTATCATATCATATTTATAAAATAAATATAAAGTAAACTGACTTATGAAATATTTACTTACTCATTTTATGGTACACTATAAATGGAGAAATTTTAATGAAGGCATTTACTAACTGTCTCCACGACACTACAGTTTTCTTGCTCTTATGTTAAATAATTAATCACCAATCCTAGTCTGACATGAGTACTTCTAAGAACTTGAGAAATACTGATTATAAGAGCCAGACTCCTTCACAATGTGTAATTAGAGCCTCAGAATTTCAGTCATGCAGGAAACGCAGAGCAAATCGTAAAAAGCGGAAACCTTACATAAACACACACACAAGTGTCATTTACATATTTTAATTACAGTTATTCAAATTTATATTAGGGTAGAATATTAGTTTTTTAAATCATGAATAGAACGAAATCAGAATCTGGAATTGGTATGAAGTTAAATTGAATTTGTAGCAACATAAAATGACCCATTAAATCCAGGGTTTATGAAGCCAAGTAATTTGCTCTGCTTTTCCTAATTTGTTTAGCATTTTCTCTGTGAGTTTCTGTGTTTTAAGGTGGTTTCGTGTGAGAGTATTTGTCCTTTGATTCACACGGTCGGTTGAGATTGAGTGAGCTGATTGAAGTTGCTGATATGAGTTGTATGTATTGTGTCTTCACAGGCGGCTGGTCTTTCTCCCGGCGAGACACAGACTCCGAGTCTCCTGTTGGCTCCTGGAGTGAGATGGGGCCAGACCCCCATCAACCAGTCCACCCCATGGGAGACAGACGAACCTCCCGTCAAGCAGCACAGAGAGAGCGACAGCGCAGGTACGTCAGCACTGGCTTCACACAGATCAGGACAACACAACTCGTGTTGTTGTGTTCCTCATTTGAAAGTCACTTTGGATGAAAACTGCAGCTATATGTATGAATAAATTCAGAAACTGTTTTAAAACAAATCGCCATTAGTCTACATGTCACTTTAAAAGAAAACAGTGATATTTAACTCAAAAAGAGAATTAGAAGATTCTTCTTAATTTGTAAACTTTGTTGTTGTTGTTTGTAAAATTTACATTTATTGGCTCAAAAATACAGTAAAAAAGTAATATTATTACTTTATTTTATTTTAAACAGCCTATTTTATTTTATTTTTATTTTCTTAAATGTTAATACATTTTTATCAGCTATTTTATATTTTTATTTTATTAATTGGTTGTTTGATGTTAATTATGAATTTCTATAAAATTTCAGATTAATATGATATAAATTTGCATCTTTTTGTATTATTTTCATATATATATATGTTTTTAAGGTTAATTATAATAATTAATTTAAAGTAAATTTGCATCTATTATTTTATTGCATTATTTTATAATTAATATGTTATGTATTTTGTATTGATATTTATTTTATATTTAAATTGTGTATTTTGTACATATATTATATATTATTCAAAGTGACTTACAAATGCATCAAAACACATCACTTTTTTTTGGTTGTGGATTGTTCGAATGCTTGTGGTAGAGGTGTGTCTTCAGATGGAATGGAGTGAGCTCTTGACCAATCAGCATCCAGAACTAAATCTGTTCTCAGATTCATGAAATGACCATATTGACACGATCCTAGTACTGACGTTTCCCTGCTCAAATGAGCTTACATGGGGTCATGTAAGCTGTGTTGACTTTCTAGATATTGCTTTGAAATTCATCACGCCGCAGCATCAAACACCCGAAATCGAGGCAGTAATGAGGGGCTGACCAAAGTAATGCACGTTACACGGACGTTTCCTCGCATCAAACCTGAATGATCTGTTAATAAAGATGGACTGCTGGCCTTAGCCTCTCCTGAGTGATTATACGTGGGAAATTGGACATCGCAGTCGAGGAGGACAGTTGCTTGTGTTTCGTACAGGCTTCTCTCAAACCCCCCGGGGCCTCCACAGGGCCCCCCTGCTGAGGCGTTTAAGCAGGAACCGAAGTCTCACAGAGGGAGGGAGCGTTAGCATTGTGTCGTGCTCTACAGGGTCCCGCTTCCGGCACCTTCCTCGAAACACAAAGTGAGATGTCACTCAACTTCCCCTCGCTCGACAGCGCTTGGTGTAATATGACATATCTGGAGCCCAGATCTGCGTCCCATTAGCTCAGAGACAAAACAGCTACATAACGACTCTACGGGCATTAATTAATCAAGACGGTGCGCGTTGAGGAAGTCGTTCTGGTAAAACAAAACTTTTGCCAAACTTTTACAAAGACTCGAATCTCGCATGACGTCAATTTGCACTTTAATTTATTTCATCCAAAAAAATGAGAGCCTTGTATTAATTAGCGGTTGATTTAACTTGAGAAAAAAAGACTTTTTCGAAATACAAAGCACTCTTATAAAACAACTATTTTATCCCTGTGCGCATTGTAATTATATGAGCAATCAACGCTAGGATCCATACTGCTAATTTCATTAGCTTTTCAGTGCTGAAGCCAGGGCTATAATTGAGTTTCATTCTTATTTCTTTATTTCTTTAATAATCTAATGATAGATTTTTCGTCAAAAGACTTGATTGCAGTGCACAAATCTACAGAAAGCGCTTAAATGCTCTGGGAATTACGTTTTTGGTTAATAGCACTTTTGTGTCTAATAGACTAGGAAATATTGGACTTTCTTTTGTTAGCGTGTCCGTGGCGGTTGAAATTGAGTGCAGCTATCCTTTAGTTTGTTCTGAATTATGCACGCACCTCATTCAGGCTGCGGTGAATCTATTCCCGCTAGTATATTTCCGTCTCTTCAGACTGTAGTGCAGTGAAGGCCAATGTCGTGATTAATGTTTTTTAATCTTTTTCCCGCCTGGTGTATTTTGTGTTATGGACCATCATTGTTGAGGAGCTATTTTTGCAGCAGAAGAGGAAGGGCACAGGGCCACAAGAGCACATATTCACGAGATAAATCTGCAATGTTGTATTGGTGTGGCAATCTGGTTTCCATCCTGTGTCCTCATGCTCAAATTCCGAGACTTTAAAAGCATAGATAAGAATCAAAATTTGAATAATTTACTCACCTTATCATTTTGAACCCAAACGTGCTTTCTGTGGTACACAAAAGTAGATATTTTGAAGAACGTGCCAGCGTTATTTTGACCATATAATACAAGCCAGTGAGGTCCAAGTTTGAAAATATCTGAAAATATTTCAAAATATCTTCTGTTTTGTGGAAGAAAATCAAGTTTTGGACAAAGATACCAAACATACAAGCATTGTACAGATCATGACCTGAACAGCTTCTGTGATTTATACTTTGTGAACTTACCCAAAAATATTTATACGCACGTTTAAACTTTCCACTTTATTTACGACAGTCTTCTAAATGAGCGCCAGCATGCACAAGGTTAGTAATTTGCATAATACATGCCCAAACCAGCTCCATACTTTCTGCAAACTCGTCCAGAGAAAGACAGAAACAAAAGAAAAAGAACTTTAGCTAAAATGAACATTAGGTTTAGCACCGTTTATATAAGGATAGATCAGGTGATCGTTGTTTAGACCTGTAATATATATATATACTGTATGTATGTATATATATATATTTAATTGGACATCTAGTTATACTGTATTATCAATTTTTAATGTCTAGTTACATTTCACCTACCTTGTAAAAAACATATCTAATTACATGTAGGGTTCTTTTCACATGCTTTTAAGACCTTGCGCATACATGATTATTGCATGTTTGTGGTATGAGTTGTTCTTGAATTATTTTAGTACAGACGTTTGTGATGAATCATGATTTATTCATGAAAACATCTGTACACACATTAATGTTAATAGGAATACTAATTTGAAAGAAAGGGAGTAAAGAACTCACACGCTGGCATATTAACTACTGTGTTATGTTAGAATTGACTTGATATGATGATGAAAATGTAATCTGTTGAAAATTTTTGTAAAGTTTGGTGAAGTAATCTCTTTGTCTGTGTCCAATACCAAGCTTTGTTGACTTAAGCCCTATCAGCCGATTCGGATGTTATCACGTGATTCGAATGGGTCGTTATCAGCCCATTCATATGGGTCAGTAGGGACCTGCTGCACCTACTGTTAAAACGTAAAATTAAATGAATTAT
>JAUMHR010000079.1:18296105-18312514 GCA_032361145.1 Enteromius fasciolatus
TATCAAAAGTGTGTGCGTGTGTGTGTATATATATATATATATATATATATAGTGGTTTTATATAGTAGTATTTATTTTTGTAACTGTATGAGAATATAATATAATTTTTTTTTATATTATATATATATTTTATATTATATTATATTTTTATACCGTTTTATACAGTACTTGATTCGCTCATATAATATTAATATATTGTACAATGTGTTATGCTTATTATTTGTTATCTTTTAAATATGTATAATGTTATATATATATATATATATATATATATATTGTGTGTATATGTGTATATATATAATTTTTATACTTCTAAAAATAGCATTATAACATTAAAATGTATGTATGCAAACAAACAAATATTGCTTTAAGATGTAATATTGTTATAACAAAATACAATAGAATGTATTATTTTTTATTATTTGTTTTATTTATTTATCTTTAATCTATTTATTACAACATAAATATATGAATATACTTTACAGTTTGTGTAATTTATTAATAAATATTTATATTTTATATATATATATATATATATATATATATGCATATACTTAATTTGACATGATATAAAGAGCAAAAAGTAATGAACAATACATTGTACGATATTTTTGTATTAATGGAGTGAATCAAGTACTCTATATAAACAAAATGTCATCTTATACATAAATACACACACACATATATATATATATATATACACACATATATTAGTGATGTTGACCTTACTGCTGGAGTTGGTTGGTTGAGTCATTGTAGTATGTTTTCACAGTCGGAAAGCTCATCCAGCATTCCCGGCAATGCCACTTTCCACATCCAAGTGACACTAGTACAGCAACTTTGATCTTTTTGCTTGGAAATGACAGTCGTGTTATCCAGCGCAGTTCAGACTCCCTTTGAGTCCCGTCTCGGGGAATGAGTCGAGACAAGCTACTGGGTCGTTGACATGGAGGCAAACACAGGCTCTTTGCAGGATTCCTTGTCTCATTAAGACAGAGCGGCCTCGGGCCATGTGTCATACGCCCTGCTCCCAGAGCCACACGTGGAGAAATGAAGCGGAGTGCGCTTCTCCTTGCGTTATAAATGAACGCGCATCCATGTTAATGAGCAGGGACTTGAGGAACGATGCAGTAACTCTGCAGGGATGGACAACGCAAGCTATGATATCCAAAAATCACATTTGACAGAATCGATCCAGAGTAGCGTCATGTTGTCTTTGTTGTGCTCACAAAATCCACCACATCTCTTGACAGCAACTGGAGGATGTTTTTTTTTTTTTTACCAATCACTTACCAATTGCTATCCTTCTAACCAATAGGGTTTACCCATTGGATCACCAAAATGTTTTTATTAATTAAAATGTAATAAAATTTAATATGGTTACACTTTCTTTTATAAATGTTAATAGGAACAGCTCAGAATAAGTAGCTTTTTCATTTTTAGATAAATATATCTATAAATTGATAATTTCCCCATGCTTTGAGATTTTTACAAAAATATATTTTTGTGAAAAGATAAAGAAGGTATTTGAAATTTTACAATGCTTTCTATGCTTATAAAATCACTTTTGTAAATTTAGTTTGATGTGGACAAGAATGGATGTCTCATATTTAAAATAATAAAAATAAATAAGTCAAATAAATTTGCCAAAATATCTATTTTCTATAGATAGAATCAACAATACTAGTGAATATTGTTATCGCTTTCCAATTTTTTTTATTTATTTAAAACACTTTATGGGATTGTACTTGTTTCTTTCAATAACGCAGTTAAGCACACAGTCTTTTGCCTTTGTATTTCTTCTCTGATTTTCATATTTTATATTTTATAATTAATATTTCATAAAAATAAAAAACATAAACATAAAAATGTGTGATTCCCCTGATTGGCTGGTCCCCTGATCACTTTATCATAGTTTTTTATTTTCCCAATGGGAAAAAAGAATTGGGACAATACTGGAATTATGTAATGTAGATCATCTACCTACTCTCCAAAAAATGTTAAACATTTGTGTGTGTGTGTGTGTGTGTGTGTGTGTGTGTAACATTTTAAATAAGTATGTAGCAATTTAGCTCAAACAAAGAATCAAAGAATCAGAATCATTTAAGATTCTGTAGGGAATTTGCACAGAATTGCTGTTTTATGGCTGGTCACAAAGTCGGTCTGTGATTCACTGAACGAGCCATATAACATCAACTCTGTGCTGGATATTAAAATCCAGTATATAGTATACACTATTAATTAGCGCAGTAACAAGATCAGCAGTTTAAGACATTAACTTGTAAGCACAAGATACCTGTACACAATCATAAATATGGCTTTATTGGATAAACACATAAACTAAACTAACACATAAACACACGCATTCACACATTCATGAGAGTTGCAGGAAGAGAGAAAATGAGGAAAGAGTGAGTTCAAGAGAATGAAAATGTGAAATCCCATGTTTACACAACCATCAGTCAAAAGATTAACTCTCATTGAATTCATCAATGAGGTTAAATTTGTATCAGTTTCACCAGTTCAGCCTGAATCTGGACATTTGTACTTGGTTGTCTTTGTGCTACGGGATTCCTTCTGTGGTCCTTGCTGCAGAAAGGGGTTTCCCGAGGTTGCTGTTTGGCTGGAAGTCAGTCGTCGTGGAAGTCTTGGGAGGCCGATGATTGGGCGGTAGCTGAAGGAGAAGCGAGCCACGGTCTGTTTGAAGATTGATGTGGTGACACGGAGACACGGCAGGCAAAACTTAACTGACACAAACTCTCACGGACGGAAAAGAAAGTAAAGAAATAAAGTAGCGAGACTAGATTGGTTTTCTTCTCATCGTGGCTAGGCAGCGGCAGGCGTGCATGCTGGAGCACATGGAATGGCTCTTAAAGAAGGCAAGAGGTGGCAAAGAGCATAGTTGTAAAAACAGGGCCACAAAAGCTGAGGCTAAGAGCCGAGACTAAGGGCAAGGTTTTAAACCGGGCTAAGAGCATACTAAGATTTGAATTGTGTCCTGAGCTTTTAAACTCATCTTTGGACACATCCCAAAATCGTGTTTTAACCAATAGATATCATTCTAGCTCAGGGTGTGGCAAAATTTCTCCTCCCAAATCATAAATCCAAATGTTATCTTATCAGTCACATGGTCTGAATTTTCCCGCTCTTGCAGAGTATACGTTTGGGCGTGATTTCTAAAACATGAATATGATACATTTGACTAAGAATTGGTGGGAAGAAACATTTCAAGCAAGGAGATCGAAGCAAAACCAGACTAAACATGGATATTAATCTATAAGCCACTCAGTAGTTATTCAAAATACATATTCAATGAGGGCCGGTTTCCCGGATAGGGATTAGATTAAGCCAGGACTAGACTTCTGCTAATTTAGGACATTTAAGAATTTTTAGAAACATGTCTTACAAAAATGCATTTTCTGTGATCATTTTAAGACCAAACAATGACAATAATGTATTTTAAGATATCTCAGTGCAAGATTTTCCAATTTAGATGGCTCTTAACATTTATTTTAATCTAGGACTAGTCTTAAACCCTGTTCGGGAAACATATATGCATATAAGCATATATGTGATTTAAGTCCAGTTTAGTGAATTTTAAGCCTGGATAGACATGAAAAAGCAGTTTTGTGCCAGTTTTTTGTGAAACATTTGGGGCAGTTTTTATTAAAGGTTAAAGGTCTCATCAAGAATTTATGTCCAGCCTTGAGTTGGGGAATGGAGATCCATCCAACCAAATCTTTAATTATTTTACCCATGTAATGATAATGATGTGCTGTGTCTTAGACCATTATCTTGGTTATTTGCCCAATATCTTTTTTTTTTTCATATCATTTTTTTGGTTCAACTTAAATGTTGTTGTGATTCACTTGGAGATTCAGGGATCCGTGTTATAATTAATGGGCGAAATGCTTCCGGAACCAGTGCCGCTGAAACAATGGGCGGGCACTAAAGCACTCCATTGTGTCTAGATGAAAGTATAGATATGTAAAACAAGCCCCTTGCGCACATATATGCCTCCAGGAGAGTTTGGTGCTCTACAGTACACCAAATCCCATGATGCATCATTGTAAAGAGCCTGTGGTTTTAAAGCAAAGCCGCAGCTGCAGAGCTCACGAAGGCTCGGGATTGTTGTAGAAAACAGCTCGAGAGTGTTGGAGCAGCGTTCCCCTGCCGTTCCAGACAAATGACCTATAATGGCACGGCTAGTTTTGGCTGTTCAATTAGGAAACTAATCAGTTTAGACAGATGATTAACACTGAGATACAAGGGCCACCCCAGGAGCGTCCCGCTTTGACACAGGCTCTGCTGCTGCTTCTGTCTTTTGCATATACACTTGTGCATTTGTGTGCATTTATTAAAATATTGCTGTCATTGTGTCTCCTAATTACAAGCTTATCTGGGAGCTGCGTTGCAAGATTCAGACATTTTAATGAGCGCGTTTATTTGTGTCCTTAATAGCTGTTTTTTTACTGTGCAGTCTTAACTGATAATCTGGAATAATAAGGTCGGTTTAAGCATTGCGTTTGTCTAAAACAAATACTGGTGCCAGGGAAATTAGGATCCTTATTAGTGGTATATACTCATATTTCCACATATAATTATATACAGTGTTTTCTAAAACTATTTGGATGCTTAAGACACATAAAAATGCTTAAATGGCATCAAACTATGACAACAAGCAAACTATTAAGTGTCTTATTAAACATAAAAAATAATAACAATATAATTATTTTGTATTTTATTTTGTATTATCAACTTATTTTTTATATGATTTTATTTATTCTATTTTCACTAATATATATATATATATTAGTGCTGTGAAATGTCATGATTAATCACATCAAAATAAAAGTCTTTATTTACATAATGTGTTTATGCTGTTTATTTATTATGTTTATATTAAAACACACACATATATATTTAGAAAGTATTTACATGTAAATGCATTTATATATTTATTTTCTTATATTTTATATTATATCTAGATATATTTAATATATAAACATAACATATTTTCATTAAATATATACATGCATATTATATAAAGAAACACTTTTATTTTGATGTGATTAATCATGATTATTCCGTTGACAGCACTAATATATATATTTAAACTTTAACTTTTTGTTTTATATAATACAAAAAAATACAATGAATTTATAGTGAATAGTAATTTAATTACCAGTAAGCCCTTACATGCTAAATATTATCACAAAGTTTAGAAAAAAAAGGTCCTATAAAGGTGATGATGTTATTATGTTATTTATGATGCTTTTCATGCATGCAGTTATACATAGTTCAATAAATGTTAATTATGTACAGTATACTTCAAAAAGTACATGGATACTTATGAGACATAATGTTTGAATGTTATCACATTAAATCAATCATACAAAAATATATTATAATATAATATATATATACACACACACACACACACACATTATTGTACTTTAGTTTGTGATTTTGAAAAAAAGAGAGAACCCAGCTCACCACTTTTGAGTTTTGCATGCAATAAAAAATACTATTATTAAAAAAATAAATAAAGTATATAATAATATTGTCAAGAAACCTTTGAAAGATGAATATTATCACAAAATTTTAAGCAAAAAAAAAAGATGTCTCCTTTTAATTATAGGCCTACTTGAGAGACAGACTTAGTCAAGTAGTATTAATGCTGACCTAGTATCTAATAATCATTCAGCGGAAGCAACTGTGTGTAATTCTCTTTTTACCCCTAATATTTTTTCCTTAACCTGTTATCATGGTGTCACACACACACAGAGCCAGGTGAATTTGTGCTGAATGGTGCATGAAATTACATGAAAGGTCCTACTGCTTTAAGATTCCAACTTTAAAATGTGACAGCAAATTAAGAGTTTCCGTCTGACTGTAGCTAAAAGCATGTTTTTCTCTCATATCATCCCATGGGCCAGATTGGACTTCCCCAATTGCTGTATTGGACCCCTAGGCTGTATTTTTGGATATTTGCATGTTGGTTGACTGCACAGCGAAATACTGCTTCTGCTTTTGGCCTCAATAACATTTAGCCTATTGCTATTCATGGGATCCGGAAGCCTTTTCCGGCAAACTCGTGGTGTTTAGGAGGATGAATGTGCTCTTTAAAACGTGAAGACGTCTGTTGTGACTGCATCATTATTCAGATTTCCCTCCAAAAAAGATTGAATGAGTTGTGTGTTTGATTGCGGACGCATCTTGCCGGCGTGTCATGATGGGGAAACATTCATATTTATCACACTGAAATTTTGCACTTTTCAGTAGCAAATCGTACACCTGTTTATGAATGGCAAGCGGGTTGTTTAGAAGCGCACTATTTGGGACTAGTCGTCTGACTGGAGAATACAGGAAGTCATTTTGACTTGCAATCTGTCAATGAAAGGAAAATATCTGGTTTTTGATTATCTAGTAGTGTTTTTATTTCTTTGGCATTGGGTTAGCATGTGATGGTTTATTGGTTTAAATAAATAATGATAAATGATGCATCCAGCATTCGTTTGCTAAACCTTAAAATTGACTCTGTATACGCAATTAGAAGTCACGTGTACGTGGATGCTATTTACCTACATCCCTGATCAACATTATTATAAGGTGGAATGAAGACGATAGGGTTAATTGCAATGTCTGTGCTGTCTGCTGGTGGAGGCTGTGCTCGGATATCCATATCAGAATTTATTACCAAAGATTTCATGTCAAGGCTAAAATGAAGAAGTGTTTAATGAGGTTTATTGGAAAGTCGACCAGCCTCAAATATTTCAGCTAGTGAGTTTGATGATGTGTCGGGTAATTTGACCATGAGGTTATACTATAGAATTTGTGTCAACATTTATTTTTTATTTTTTAATTTCAAATAAAAGTGATTTTATTTTAATGAAAAGCATATTAAATGTAAGTGTTTACTTTTAAGGTGGCAAATATTTTTTTTTTCTTTTTGACAATGGACAATTTATGATTGTAGCAAAAAATAAAAAGTCAAAATACAACTTATTAGTATTTGGGGTGAAAGTAATTAATCTGTTCATGTGCTATGAATTGATTTTTGGTCTGAATATACCTGTTCTAAATATAACAATTTAAAGCAGTATTAATTTTAGTTTTTATGGTTAAACCCTTTTTCTTCTTTGATTCCATATTTCATTTAGATCATTATCTAAATAATTTCATTAAATTGTGTGTGTGTGTGTGTGTGTGTATATATATATATATATATATATATATTAATTACACAAAAATAACGTAATAATAATAGCTGAATTACACTGTAGCCTTATTTGGACGGGACTAGTTTTCTGAGCTTCGATTCTTATCACCTGTCATCCGTGATCTTCACATACAGTTTGGAATGCATTGGTATTAGATGCACGAAACCGTCACGCTGACAGACATGCGCGTCATGTGTGCATTGTGTTTGTTTGTCATGAAGCGTCTTATCCCGGCCACGGCTAAAGGCACTTGCATTTTCTAATGCTTTTATACAAAACTGATGAACACACCATCAGTTATGTTTTCAGAACAGAGCAAAACATCTGATATATCGAAAGAGATCTGTGCATGCAGCCTGTTAAAGCTGCCACTGTCAATGATCTCATCAGCAATAATCAAGCGGCAATCATGCAGAGGAAAAAGTAAAGATCCAACTAAGTCAAGACTATTTCTGTAAACTTTCGTATACTCAAAGAGCACTTTTTAAAATAAGTAATAGTTTCAAAAGAGTAGCCTGTTATATAATGATTAAAAAATGTTTAATTTTACACAAAATAAATTTGATTTAAAATGTATCCATGTGCAGTAATATTAAAGGAGAATGTGATATTATCTCCTGGTTTTTGAAAAAGATGCATTAATATCTTAATTTAACTAAGGCCTAGTCCTGGTGTAAACTTAGCCATGTTTGTGAAACTGGGCCATTGTGTTCACACCCCTACTTTTAAGACGGCAGTACTGACACACAAATATCTCAAATATAATAGGTAGCACACAAATTCTGAATGCCTTTGGCAGAATTCAAAAGAGCTATTGAAATCTAGATTAATCTAGAATAAAAATATTAATATATGCCAACCCTAATATATAGATATAATGGTTAGTTCCATTCCTGGAATCTGATTGGTCAGCAGCTGTGTTTTATTTACGATACAGCATGGCTATGACCGCTTCACCCTACAGTTTTGTATATCACTGAGCCACACCCATAGCAACATAAACAATCAATAAAACAGCATAAAAAAGTATGTACTTATGCAAAATGAAATGTCTGTTATTTATTTAATGAAGTACTGTATAAGTGACCCCTGCTGAAGTTTTTTTATTTTTTATTTTAAGGCCACGCCCTTCCCGTTTAATAAATGCTTCTCATCATGATATAATGTGTGCGCTGTGTATCTGTGTGAATGCCCGCCTTTCCAACATAAGGACGAAGTATTACTGTATCTTTTAGTTTCTGTTTCAGATTTGATTATATATGTCCATCAGTTTATACTGTAATGATGCTTACAATCTTGTGCTGCGCCGTGAATCAGTATGTTTTGAAATTAAAAGACGGAAAGCAGATGTTTTGCCATGCTGAGAGATAAGCTGACGTATGGGTCTGAGGAAATATCATATATGGTGGTGTTAAAAACATTGGATGATAAGCTATTATCTGCTGTTCTCTGTGTTCTTTTAAGCTCCATTAAAGATGAGAGGCATGTTTGGAACGACCGAACCAGTTACTGTTGCTGTAAATAACTAATTTTAGCAGAAGGACTGAATTTAACGTGTTAGCTTCAAAAATACATATGTTTAGTTTGAATATATTTTTTAATATGCGATGTTGTTGATCATTTGAACTTCCTATTCCCACAAAAATATGAAGCAGTACAGATGTTTGCAACATTGATAAAAAGTCTTCTTGATCAGCAAGTTATCATATTAGAATAATTGCATGTGACACTAAAGACTGGAGTAATGATGCTGAAAATTCAGCTTTGCATCACAGGAATAAATTACATTTTAAAATATATTCACATTTAATTTGTAATGATATTTGACAACTATTTGATCAAATAGATGCAGCCTTGGTGAGCATAAATGAGTTCTTTTAAAAACACTGTTAATTTATAAAATATAATGCAGTCTCTGCTGACAAGTCCACATATGCTGGTTAAGACTAGTTAGTAATTTTTTAGTACTAGACTAGCTGAACAAAGTTGGGCGAGTAAATGAAGACAGAAACGTGAGAAACCTGCTGGGAAGCGTCTCCCAAAATAACGTACTGTACTTATATTTCGCTGTTATCATTGTTTCATGCTTGGACTTGGACTATTGTGCATGTTCTATATCATCGGTTTGGATGAAACTAGTTAATTTGCTATCTCAAACAGGAGTGCGTAAAGTGGATTATGGGAGGATTTGGTGCGGACTCACCCTTGCTCTATATTGTAGTTACCAGAATAAAGAACAAAGACGAGCCCACGCCAAATCCTCCGATAATCCGGCTGCTTGTTATCGTAATTTCTGAAAGCAGGTGCAAATGTGAGCATGTCTACCGCTGCAGAGGAGCCAGGAGTCAACGCTAGATAATTATTTTGCCATCATCTATAGAGATGTATTTGGAGCTGGAGTGGAGTCTCTTTTTATTATGGTTCTTAAGAAGGGAACAGCCCTCTGTGAGCCATACATTACGTCCCCTGCAGTTAATATTCAGTCGGCAGGAGAGCTCATTAAGATTGATCATTCGCCAACCGCCTCCTCCGTACCCAAACTCTGCTCTGCCTTCATTAATCACTCGCCTTTCAAGATAACGCACCGCGTCGCCTGACAGGTTCTCTCCGAGACACCAAACTGCGGCCGGGGGACTGCAGCCGCTCTCTCTCGGTTCTGCAAACTTAGAGTGTCCACAAACTGTCACCTACTCCTCTCTGATCCACTTTCTTTCTCACTTTACATCTTTATCTTTCTGCTTCTTTGTTTGTTTGTATTGATGTTTTATAAGACATGTTATAGTCTGCTGTGTTCTCTTGTAAATCATTTTTTTTATTTATACTAGTTAGCATACTTATTGTTGCAGCTTTATAGACTAATGTAAAATTAAAACACATAATGAAGACTCAATATCAATTGTTGGAGAACGATTTTTCCATTGTTTAGAAGACGTGGAGACAAAAACCCTAGACTTGAGCCATAATTAGACCAAAATTGAGCAAATAGTGTCGTAAAACAATTAAATGATTAACCACGTGTGTGTACTTTATATATTTATAATAAATATGCACACATTCATGCATATATTTCAACGATACATTTAAATGTATGCAGTAGTCAACATTTGAAGTAGATCAAGACGAGGAACAGGTCTTGGTTTTGGTTTTAGGACATTCATAATTTATTTTAGATATAGAAATATTTAATACATAAACATAAAATGTTTCCTAAATATATAAATTAATGTGTGTGTTTATACAAACACAATAAATGTACACAGTACACACATATATTCTGTAAACAAAAACCTTAGTAAACCTTACATTTATTTTGAATATGATTAATCACAATATATATGTTAAATTAATTGGACTGTTTCCTATGAGGTTACATAATAATAATAATAATAATAGTAATAATGTAACAAATAGTATAAGAGGGATTTATCATAATATATATAATATATCATATATATATATATAATTTAATTGAATAATGATTTTAAAAAAATTCAGTATTCACATTATCACATCAAAATATCTAAAAATCTAAAATCTAAATATCTAAAAAAGTTATTTAAAATTGTAATAATATTTTGCAGTAGGACTGCTTTTACTAGTTTTAACTAAATGCATTCATGAAATATTTGTAAAATTATTATTTTTTTTTTATTATTTCAAATAATGTAATGTAAAATATCTCAATTAAGTAATTTACCGACACACACATACTATATATATATATATTATTTTCTTTCTTATAATTATGATTGCAAAAAATATTTAAAAAATATAAATATTTTCTGCAAATATGTGTATATACATATTTAATTGTTGGATATTCCTGTCTAGTGTCATGCACGTAGTTTATTTAAAGCGCAGTTTTAAGCAGGGTGCTTCACCAATTAGAAGTCTGACAGGGGACTTGTCAGGGAAGATGAGATTAGCCTCTGGAAAACAAGACTCCAGGTCTTCCTGTGACATTTGGGCACGAAACCGGCTTTCCCAAACCAACCTCTGCTCTTGGTTGCATTAGACGGCTTTTTTAAAAAGTTCACATTTGAGTAGCGCCGACGTCTGTCCAGCCCTCACGCTCTCATTATCAGAAGGGTAAGAATCGAGGTCAGAGAAAATTGATGCCAAACTGCTTCCTTTCATTCTCACCCGGAGACGAAGTGACATTCAGACTAGGGCTCGCAATCAGAGGTGCATCATTTGCATATGCACCGGAGGGACGTTTTTTGTAACCAATCAAATCAGGCCTCTCCTTCCTGTGGGAGCGCTCGCATCAGGGTGCCGACGGAAGCCAGCGGGTGAACCCGCCCCCTTCTCAGCAGGAAGTCTTGGAGGAAGTACAGTGTGGAGATGGAGGATGGGCTCTTTATACAGCAGCAGTTATTCAGGACAGCCTTGTGCTCTGAAACACAATCATTTCAGGGGATTCTGGCTCTGTTTCCCGGCACACATAGACTGTTTGCATCCTAATCGATTTTAATGGAGGTGTAAGGTGAGCAGGAGGTGTTTTGTCAGGGAGTTGTAATACTGGAGAATGAATTGGCAGAGGTGAGATGTGTATGTTTGGATAAGGGCTCGGTCACGGCTGTTAAGCACAAATTTTGGAGCTCTGTTACTTTAAACCTATTGAAAATATTACTATAAAATATTAGAACTTACCTTAGACTTATTTCTTATTTACACAATGAATAGGGTGGAACCTTACTGAATGAAAATCAAGAGCTAAAGTTAGCTGACATGACTTGTAGTGATTTAATTAATTGTCATTTTTTATTCTTATTTATTTATTTATTTAATAAAAAAAATGAATAAATAGCACAGTGATTTCTATTTTTTTTTATACATTTTCCAATCAACTGTTTTGTTTTTTAATTAGTTTTTTTTTTATTTAGTAGTTGCAGTCTCCTTTTAAGAAAATTGTAAGACTTTTATCCCTAAGGTTTTTATTTCAGCTGTAGTTCCTTAAATGGACAGGTCACCCAAAAATGATGATCTTTACTGCCCCTCAAGTCATTTTGTTTGAAACTTGAATTTTAATTACAAAAAGAAACAAGAAAATGTATAATGAAACATTGCTTTACCAAATTTATCCTGTTGGGCAAACAGCAAATGTGACAAGTTCAATTGAAATTCAATTAAAATTCTCTTCTGCGTTCACTTAACAGTGACGACAATGTGTAAAAAACTAATAATTCATCTATAACCCAAAATATAATCCGGGTATATAAAAGAGTGCAATATATTATCGATGAATCTGTCTGTAACAGGAGCAGATGCTGGCACACAGCGTGCCAATGACTCGTGCGTTACTTCACTAATGAGAGCGCATGTAATTAGGGATCGGGAAACAAAGGCGAGAGAACAGCAGAGTAATGCAAGTATGAATCACACGCTCACACTTATAGACGACGACCTTAAACATGCATTAAGACTTCAATCTGTCATAGTTTAGAGGAGCTTTGCTTGATAGACGCAGTTCACTAGAAGTGGAAATCTTTCATGATCGTTCATGTTGAGTTTGAAAAGCGAATAGCGTGGACTCCAGATGTGCTAAAATACATATTGGAATGCTTTATTGCTTAAATATACATATTTCCGGAACCTAAAATGTTTCAGATTGGTATTAGGCTCAAATAGAGCTTTTACGCCTGCATGGTAGAAATAAATTGATTCCCTTGTGCTTTTCAAAGATAATCCATAATTGCCTTCACCGGCGGTTCATTAGTAGTGTGGCTACAGCGAGCACGTTCAAATAATAACTTTTTTTGTTGTGGCTTCTCTGGTAAGCGTGCAAAGCAAATTCCCTGGGGTTAAATCAAAGTTTCGGCGGCTGTAGAGATTGTGCCTGGAAATGACTCCCCGCGCAAAGCCCCGTTTCGTGGACAGAAAGCGTTTTCCTGGTATTATCAATTTGAATGCATCTGTTGAAATAAGGCAAAGCATAGGTGTGAAATATGCTTGCTTTGACATATTTTATGATGCAGAAGCTGGAGTCAGCACTATGTTTGTAGAAGTGAGCTCTATGATGTGTAACGGTACATGAAATGAAAGGCAACGGTGTGCAGATTACAAATTCTTGTCGGCTAAAGCATAATAAAATAAGTCATGTAGTAAATGGACACGTTGTGTGACAGATTCACATGAATTCTCTAGATGTTTTGCGTTATTCGGATCAAGCGTGTCAGTACTCTTGTGCTGTGCTAAAAATCGTTTGCCTAATTTGCCGTTTGCAGTCATTTTAAATCGTAAATTGTAAATCTCTCTTTATGCTGCATTATTGCAAAATCGTGGATTAATTTTGGAAATGATTGATTGCGGTCTTCACTGATCTAATCTGAGCCAAACCCCAAAAACCTTATGTTTTTGAGTAAAAAGTGTTATTTTTTTACTAAAAAGATTAAATCTACAGTAGCTGGTTATCTGGTAAAAATCTGGTAATAATATAGCATAATGAGAAATTAATGAGACGTTTTTTGTAGGCTGGTCATTTTTGATTGGGAAGCCACAAGTGTAATAAGGTGTAAAAATTCTAGATTGTTTGTAGGAAGAAGTATACTTTGTGTGAGCAATGATAGTAAAGGAAAAAAAAAAAATCGGAAAAATCTAAAAATCTGAAATTTTTACACGTTAAACAATGAATACGTCCTCATGTTGTGTCAATAACGTTTACACTCTGCCTCCGACAATTTCATCCTTTATAAAAAATTAAACCTGTAGCATCCTTTTTTTTTATGGGACAGGATGTCGAATACGTAAAAACAGAACAAATAAAAAAAGCGGAAAAAAACAACCCGATACATATTTTACGAGGTGGCTAATTTGTAAATTTTTTTGCTACATTTTACAAGTTGCCAATTCGTATGGATTTGTAATCATGCAAGTGAGGGCGTGCAAATTTGTACGAATTAGCACAATGAAAAAATTTTCATTCTGCAAATTCGGTAATTTGGTAACTTATTTGAATTTGGTCAATTCTACTAGCGTTTTTCAAGGAAAAGAAAATGACGCAAACTGGGGTACGTTTCCCAAACAATGATGTAACTCGCTGATTAACCACAATAGTATGATGCTAATGAACTAGCTACACACGACTGTTTCCTGAACACGGCCACATCTCTGTTGCTCTAACCACATATATATACCTTCTGCTATTAAACTGATTAGAGATTACCAAGATGCTGCAGTATTTAACATGACACATATTGTCTAATTTATTAATTTCGTTCACTATCATTTTGCTTTATTTGATCTTTGAATCATTGCGGTTCCCTCTTACGTCATACTCCGAGGTTTCCTTAGTCTTTTTTGCCCATGCGCACTTTTCAAAAACACCATTTAAAAAGGACGTGCAAAAATACATAATTAATTGCTTTTTATATTTAGTTAGAATGGAAGATAAAGATAGTAATGCATGTTAGTTTGCTTCTTGTGTCCAATAGCATATTTAATAAAGCCCATATATCTAACTAACAAGAATCAATGCTTCTAACCACAGGTCTAAAGCTGTAGTTCAAACCACGAGCATTTGTGTTGACTGCGAATGTTCGTTTGAACTATGCTTTCAGGAAACACGGAATCGGTGAACTATGCTGGTAACGATGAAACTTGCGACCATAGTAGGATAAGCATGCCTTTGGGAAACGCACCCCAGGTCCAGCTATTTTTCGTTAGCAGATATGATTAACCCTCTGGAGGCCGAGGTGTTTTTGGGGACGCTGAGCTCTGATATTTGTGGTGATTTCAGCTACTTATAGCATACTACTGACCAACATATAATTGTTTTTGTATACAGCAGAAACTGTGCTACAATAATATGTGACCAGGATGGATGTACATGTTTGCATTATTTAGAAAAAATATATATTATGCGTGGTTAGTACGTTTTGGGAAAATAAAACTAGCTAAAATAAGGCCATACAAGCCATAGTGAATGGTCCTGAATAAGAATTTAGAGTAACCAGTCTATTAGTCTATTAATATTTACTTCAGAATGATGTGAAAATCATTTCAATTACTTATTCACAGAAAACAATATAGTGTTTTAAATAAAAAAAAAATGTTGAAAGACACTGATATTGAAATCTTGTTTTGAGATATGATATCAAAATACTCTGTCCGTGGTTTATGTTGCAAATACTTTCTTATCTGATCCTTTTTAGAGGACGTGCTCACTCACTCACACACACACACACACACACACACAATTCATATATCTGAGTGTGACTCATGCAATACAGTGCACTAGATACAGAATATATTCAGTATATTTGTAATATTATGTAGGAGCCCAAGGGTTTTGAAAAGTTCAGAGTGTGTGTGGATGCCTTTGATTTGCCTCCATATACGGACAAATTGAAAGCAGGCAGATTCAAAAATGATTATTCAAAAATGGAAAATTAGAAGAGTAATTTATTTATTTCAGGAGCTCTATTGTTGCAAAGCAATAAGATAGAATTGTGAGAACAAGATTAGAAGCAGTTAGAAGCGCTAGTTGCTGTCATCTCCAAAGCAGGATTTGTTTTGGGCAGACCCAGCGGTCACCAGTAAATGATTTCACAGCACAATACCAATACAGATTTATTCTCTGAGATTTAATGGAGTTGAAATTGAGCACTGGCATAAGATCTTGATATCTGTACCACCCGCTGAAACTGCTGATTAATTTTTATAATTAGACAATAATTACATGCACATCTTTTCTAGTTCTAAAAAATGCTTACATTTGTTTCATGCCTATATGCATTTATTTGAAATTGCATTTATTTATTTTGTATTTGTATTTATTTATTTATACATATATTGTTTGTATAGTAACAGTGAAAAAGCCTTCACTGCACAGTGACTTGTGTCAGTTATAATGAATTATTAAAATGAATTATTCAATGAATAATTAGATAAATAAATAAATCTATTTCTTTGTCACTTTCCGAAAAAAAAATTTGAATTCTGAAAAAGTTAGAATTGTGAGATATTATAAAAAAAAAAAACCGAACCATTCGCTTGTCTCGGTTCGGTGCATGCATGCGCCGCACGGTTCGATGGTTCATGACATGCGCAATGTAGCCTCGTGCCCCGTATGTGACGTCAGTGTGTTTTCCTTTCGCGCGAAAAAATCGAGGTGTCTACGGTGTGGAGTGAGTGCTGCAGGTCACAATACTGTACGTGTAGAAATGGCAAGTGGGAGAGAAAAGG
>JAUMHR010000079.1:18316782-18345724 GCA_032361145.1 Enteromius fasciolatus
GTTTTTAGTGTAGCACTTTGAGATTTTGCTAATGAAAAGTGCATTACAAATAAAATGTATTATTATTATTATTATTATTAATGAAGTGAAAATGAAGACTTGAAGAGTGAAGAGCTTATAAGCTCCTGCTCTTTCTGCCGCTGTGTAGTACAGTCATCACTAACTGCCTTTTGTCACAATCTATAAAGTTTAATCCTGCAGGAAAAGCAGATCAGCTGTGACAGATGGAAATAACCCCATTTAAACAAGATGGATTCAAACGAGATTGCAGAAGCGCTACCCATCAGGCCTCTTGCATATGTGGTTTCAGTAATTTTCCGATGTCAGGGATTCTTCTTGTTTTAATATCGGTTGATTAGATAATATTTGACTTAAGTATATTGAGTGCTTCTATTTATCTGTAAGGACGAAATGTAATAAAATGCGGTTAGACTTGAGCCTGGAGTTGCAGTTCATTTATTTTATATACTGGATTTTACCAGAGTATTTTTATTTATTAAGTCCATTTATGGAGGTTGTAGCTTTAGAAGGAGTTTGTCATTATTCTGAGCAGTCAGGGAATATATTTCACATTAGAGCTCTGCGAGTCAGATAGTATATCAGATCGTGATCTTTGAACTCCAGCTGACAACCCTGCTGCTGCCACAGTAACCTTGATGGATTTTATTGGTGGCCTTTGCCACCTCAGTTCTGTTAGCCCGCTGGAGATTTGTTTTTGTAAGGCCATCTGTGTGTGTGTGTGTGTGTGTGTGTGTTTGTCAGTATGCAGCATGAAGTGACACTGTGCTGGTCTTGGACACTGGGTTTTGTAGACGAGAGCAAAGACTCCTGACAGGCATCTCCTCCTGTATAAGACGAGGCCAAGGATCATTTGTCCAGTGAGGCATACAGCACAGATTCACTGCCTCAGTATCGCTTGGTAACATGTCCCTGGATAGTCAACTGGAAAGAAACAGGAGTAGTCCACTGAGCTGCATGATACTGCCACTTTTCAAAGCAGAAAAAAGAAGGGGAAAAGCAAATAGGCATTTTCAAATGTAACTGATTGTTTTCATTTAATTTAATTTTTTATGAATGTTTGTGTTTCTCTAGTTCAATTTTACACTGAAGGAGTTAAAACTAGGGCTAGAAGCATTAACTTGTTTATAAGTTTTTACTATTATATTTTATGTTATGTTGTTTGTAAGTACAGTTTATAATGAGTAGGGTAGAGCATTAACATGGTTTTATTAGATTTTTTCACAATTTATTTAATCTTTTATTTTATTAGATCTTTTACATTGAGTGAGTTAAAACTAGACATTTTCACCATGTTAATGTAGGGTTTATTTTATTTTAAATTATTATTATTTTTAATAATGATATTGAATGCGTTAAAACTAGCAATTTCCACCATGTTAACGTAAGGCTTGTTTTATTTTATTTTATGTTATTTTATTTATTTATTTTTTTAATCTTAGATCTATGTAATTACTGATAATAGATTTAATTTTTATATATGTTTCATAAAAAATGTGTTACAATCTTTAAACATTACATTACATTCAAATTTGACTATTATAGTTATGTTAAAAAATAATGACATATTTGACTAAAGTTTTATTCAAAATTAAATGGCAGGTATTTTTCTGATGTTATATCCAAAAGAAAAGCAGAGCTATTTTGCAGGTATTATAAGCAAAAGGAAATCACAGATATTTTCTCCAGGCTTGGTTTAGCAGTGCTTCATAAATCATCCTCCCCTCCCATGCATTTGCAAATGGACTCTTCCCCAAACATTGTTGTTTTTGTAGTATTTGTAATGGTGACACACTTTACTGGCTTCTGATTGGATGTCACTTTTTTTATTCACTCCCTCGGTAGCTGCCGTAGAAATGGCTCTGACATGCCCTATTACACCGTGGATAACAGGAATACGTGTTTACCTATAGCTTTCACGTTATTGTTATCCTCCTTACACACCCCCGCAGGGACGCTTGGACCGGTCCGGCGTACCAATATAACGAGTCAATCCATGTGTTTAGAAGCTGCCATTTTGGAAAACATGAGCTGCCCAGTGAACCTTAGGATAGCTCAATAACGCAGCTGAAATACTCATCAGAAGGTTGTTGTAGGGCCATTTCATGTCCATCTTTCCAACGCACTTAAATGGCCATTATATTATTTAGCCCTTTCATCTCATCCATTCATCATCTAGCACAGCAGCAGTAAATGGGTTTGCGGTGGAGAGTCTTTGTGTCAGTGTTTACAGTACGCTCTCTCCCATCACGGCCTTGCAATTAGTCCGCTCTCACACGCTGGACTCTTCAAGCCTGAAAAGAAAGACTTCGAGGATCTCTTCTTTTTATACAAAAGATTCTGTATTTCTAAAAAATTAATCACAGACAAAATCAATGTTATGCGTTTTGGAGATGTATCATTGCTTTAACCTTACCATTTCCAAGCTGAATTATTTGCTGCACTCATTATATCAGACCGTGGTAATTAAAATCAGTTTGAAGATATATTTAAAAGGACACTAAACCTGTGTTTAATTATGAAATAAGTGCAATTGAAGTGTAGTCGTATTCATACTGTGGCTTTTTTATGTAAATAAACTACTACAAATTATATTTTGCACACTTTTATAGTCATCTGGACCACTGAAGAGATTAATTAAACATTTAGAAGGCGTACATTCATTTATATACTATGCTGATTTGGTGCTTACAAAACCTTATTATCAACGCTCTTCTAAATACTATTTTTGTGGAAGCTGTAACACACTACCTTTTTTTTTGATTATGTATTTTATGAATACCTTTTTTAGAGACTGATTGATTGATCGGAAGTAACAGTAGAAAAGATTGCAAAAGATTGTTATTTAATATAAATTATGTTCTTTTGCTGTTCTTTTTGGTTCATCAATATTTTCCAAATGCAAGCAGTAAATATAGTTTTCAACATTGATAGTAATAACCGTCATTAATAATTTAGTGCCAACGATATTGACAATTCAGACAAATCAGCATAATAAAATAAATACATAATAAGAATTAGACTAATAATAATAATTATTATTATTATTAATGTGTTTGTTAATTCGTTTTTTAAGTTTGTTTTTTAATAAATGTTTTTTTATGAATACTTTTATTTACCAGTTAGTGATGAGTAATCATTCAGACTAATCAGAATTTTAAAATAAATAAATACATAAATAGATAATTGTTAATATTATTATCATTATTAATCATTTGTTTATTTTTGTTGAAACGTATACACGGATATTTGTAAATGCTTATTTTATGAATACGCTTATTCACCAGCGATGCAAAATAATCTATTATAATAGTTTTTATTATTATTATAGTCTTATTATTTATATTATGATCTGTTTTAGTTTAGTTTTCTTTCGACACTATTGTGGCGTATTTATCTAAGCAGCGAACAGACAGCCATCCCAATGAATGAATGGCTCGGACTCTTTGCTTTTCTCCACAGTGCATTATTGGATTATTGAACTTTCTCTGTGTGTTTGCGGTTAATGGACTGAAACCTGCTGATTGGCTGTTTAAGTCCACCGAGAGGCCAATCAGGTGAGAGGTGAGAGTGGCCCGGCTAATGACCTGCAAGTGAGACATGCCTGACCATGAACCCTATACATTTGCGAGACGCGTTAATGTTGTCTCTCAGGATTGTTTTTCACACTACATTAGTTTCTTCCTCCCTCCACATGCTACAGTAGACGCACTCCTACAGGAACGTCCACATGTGGGCTGGATGGAGATTTTAGCATTAGTTCAGCACCAACAAAGAAAGTAGGTTACCATTGCACCGTTTTCTGCAAGACAGCCAATTATTTTCCCATTACATGCACTACACACTCTGTAATTTCCAGCGTGTGTGTTCAAACCATCCAATCACATATAATCATCTCCGTGTCCCTCTCAGGTTGGGCAGAGGAGCTCAGAATTCACCTGCCATGTGATGTCTGGTGGCCCGTGCTAATGATCGCTGTTCCTCGGTGAGCCTTGACCCCGGGCCGCAACGCATAATTAGCTTTTCCATCAGCTTTTCTGCCTCGTCTGGCGACCTTGCGGGTGAACCATTGTTTACTGACAACTATAGTTGGTCCTTCTAGCTCTTTCACCAGCGATCTTTGGTGATTTGGGTGTCGTGCGCAGAGCAGGAGACTGGAGGTGAAAGCCGTTCAGCGAAGATTCAAAAAGCAATCCCCATACATGCTGCATAAAACCTGTGTAATGTGAAGCACATCAATTTTTTTTTATTCTAAATCGTGAACTGCTCTCAGTTTTGGCATTGCTAATCAGCAGAGGAAGGGGTTTAGGACATTTCGTTTACAGCATGTTTATATCGCATTAAAAATCATTTTTTTTTGTGTTTATTTGAATGCACAGAAAATTCAGCTATTAATTATAGAATATGTTTCTATACATGTTCATCAATGAGTTTTTTTTATCAAAAGGTTAATTGCTACATTTACATTTTTGCAGGTTCGCATTAAGTTTTAGCATTGTTATTTGCTTCAAATAAATACAGACACATTTGTTAAATATTTCAAAGTCTTTATATTATAAAATGTTTTGCGTGTTATGTACAATTCTCACTGTAAAATACTACGGTATTTGATTTGCTTTTTAGCGATGAAAACTCCATTTAGCTGCTTTTTTCTTTGTTCATCAATTAATTTTTAAACAACTGTTTCATAAAAATGTCAAAATTTATATCTTACAAAAAAATCTCCTTTTTGTGTTTAAAAGCACAACCGCTTTGTTTTGTTTTCTTCAGAATTAAAAAAAAAATTCAAAAGTGAATATTATAGATTTACGTTAGATATATATAGATCTATCTATAGATCAATTTTTATTATGAAATGTTTTGTATGTCAACTATAATTCAGACTATAATATACCGTGGGCTTTTGATTGCTTTTTAGCTATTAAAATTCCATTGAACAAATTTTTGTTTTTATTTTTTCTTTATTTATTGATTCATTCGGAACCGTAAACAACCAGGCCTCAGTGTTGGAGCGTCAGTAAATCAGCTGCTTTCTTTGTAATTTCGATGTAATTTTAGACGGCCCTGAGATTCATTGTGTTTGGTTTTGTGTTGCTGAAGTGGCCGCTGTGGCTCAAGGCTCTCATTATTGTTCTGTGTGAGAGTGTGTGTGTGTGTGTGTGTGTGTGCGTGTGCGTGCTGCGTTAATGTAGCTGTTCATTCCGCTGATGTGTTTACAATGCTGTTCCATTTGCTTTAGCGCTGCACATGAAATTGATTTCTGAAATTGCGCATTGTTTCTAATAATTTGATTCGGTTCTCCCTGCTGTCGGATCTTCACAGTTGTCCCGTGATTTTATGAGTAATTCAGATAAGTAGTTAAACGGATATGAATGATATCACATCCATACTCAGTAGAACATGTCTTTGTTTAGTAAAAATGCTTTAAACTGTTGCTTGCTGTCTTTAGGGCCTATATCAGAAATGTTGAATTGAGGTAATTGTCTATTTGTTCCCAAACGCTCACTACATGATGCATTTGGACTAAAATCTCACTTTGCCAGATCAAATACACATCTTGTATAAGCTGTAAAATCAACCAAGAGACACATTCACTCAGTACGAGCTGTTATTCGTATTAACATCACAGATTTGGACCATTAGGCTGTGGAAATAAACAGAAGTGGCGTGAATTAGCCAATGGTGAATCGGTTGAGAATATTTAGCCGCAATAACACATTGCATAAGGAGTTGTGTAACGTGTTGTCAATACACTGTGTGAAAACGCAGAATATTTCTGGATCGTAGTTATCAGCCGAAATATGTTGAGGCCGCCAGGAGTTGTGAAACGCGGCTGGTTTTGATAAAGAGACAAGATGGCTGCCGTCGTGCTGCTGTTTTGAGCTCACGCCGGCTTTCTGTTGGAGGTCCGGTTGTCAGAATGGCTTTATAGATCCTCATTAAAAAGGCTCGTTTAAGTCGCTGATGTCCTTGGACTTCTGCCTCAGTATCTGTCGATTAACATATGCGTCCACATGTACATCCGCTGCTGGTTTTCTCTGCGTTCAGGCTTGATTGTGTGTGAATATTCCCATGATTCTAGTAAACTGGAATTTCTGGTGAAATAAGATATTCATTTAATACTAAAATGGGATTTTACTTCTGCAGCCTAAACATTTTATACTTTATCAACAATGCAATGTTTTCTCCCTGTGTGATTTCAAAGCTTTGCTTTTGTTTTGTTGTTTTTTGAGAATGAAGATCAGAGAATACTGATATTTTGAAAGGAATTTAAAGAAAAGGGAAACTATTTGTGAATTGAACGTATTTTGCGCCGCGTCTGCTGAGGTTTGTTTCTCTCTTTGAAGATGTTTTGCTGATATTATGATTTTATGGTCTTGAACTCTCAGTGCCAGTGTTTGTCAGCGAATATAAACTGTATTTATGTGGAATGAAATACCGTAAGGCGGTATTTAAAAGAATGTTTTAAGCATCACATTTGCTTTCCTTCCTTATAATTCAGAAGCCGTAGAGCCTTTCTGTTTTAAAATCATGCATTTAGGTTGTTGAAGAGAAAATGTAATATATTCTAAAACACAAAGAATGATGCTCCAAGGTTTTCGACAGACATTAATCATCATTTCTGCTAGCTCTGTGTTTGTTTGTCTCCAGCTCACATCTGGGTATTTTTTATTCTTTTTTTTAAAACTGTGAAATATGGCCTTGTGTGTATGCATCTTATAATCCTAATCGTTTCTGCTTGATGTCTAATGTGCATTGTTTATTTTGCTTCTGATGTGTCCGTAAAGTGTTGCATTTTTATTTGGATGCCGATTTTTGATCTATGCCACTGCTTTTGTTGTTGCATCTGTTCCAAAAAAAAAAAAAAAGCTGAATTCTAAACACGTGTTTGGCATTGTCTGTTTCTTCTTTGTTCTACAGAGATGTTGAAGGAGTTGAACCAGCAGCGCAGAGAGAAAGAGTTTACAGACCTGAAAATTATAGTTGAAGGCAAAGAGTTTGAAGTCCACCAAAATGTTCTAGCTTCCTGCAGCTTGTATTTCAAGGACCTGGTGAAAAGGTTTGCCTTCCTCCCTTCCCACCAGCCGTTGATCCAATCTGTTCTTTTCGTAGGGCGCATTTGTGTCATTTTTTCCCTCCCTCTGTTTCTCTCTTGCAGGTTTGTAGGAAGACTTTGGTTTCTATCACAGGGCCAGCAGCCATTCACCGTTTCGCTCAAATGAATGTATCTTAAATTGGGAAAAAGGTCAACCCTTTTCTTTTCTTTTCGTTTCTTTTCTTTTTTTTGTTACCTCTTCTCTCCCCCCCACACCTTCTTAGAACACATTAACATTAATTTCCATTTTTAAAAGCAGAGAATGTGTTACTTGATTGAGGGATCTTAAAAAGAAATCACAATAGACATCATCCCCCAAAAATACCATGTTGTGCTTTCTGGAATATGTGCTCCAAAAGCAATGTGGTCTGTCATTTTGACTATGGGATGAGCTTTGTCAGCCATTTTATCAGCAAGCGTATGGTCTTCATAGGGCATAAAAGTTTCCCATTCATATGTTAAACATTCACGGTGGGCGCATTGAATGGTAGGAGCCTCATTCAGAGTCGCAAACAATGAGACGAGCCCAGCAACTTTCTCTCGAATCGTTACCTTCACAGGTCAGAGCCATTTACTGTATTTACTCTCTACGAGCTTCTGCGCTTTTCCAAATTAAACTCTTCTACATCCATTGCCAGATCATTTTATGTGATTTATATTATTCAAATATTTTTTGCAACATTGCAGACAGATTTATAGTGTGTGTGTGTGTGTGTGTGTGTGCACGTGCATTTTCATCCATTCTCTCATTGTCATTGTTTAGTGTGTGTTTTTGAATCTCACTATCATTGTTGGTGAAGCTATAAACAACAAGCTATTCTTTATTTAAAGAGCCCGTGCAATTGTGACTGTTTGGCGTATTTGAAAATAATTTGAAAATAAAAAATTGCTGAGGTCGTGGTTTTGTTAAAATAATAAATGCAGGGTTTTTTTGTTTTTTTAATGCAACACAATCTTTTAAAACTGAAAATTGGAGTAATGATGCTTAAAATTCTGCTTGCATCACAGAAATAAATTCTAAAAATCAGTATTAATGCTTTTATTGTATTTTTATTTAATTCATTTTTCATAGACATTACAAAAAAATCTTACCAACTTCATTCGGGTCTGTAAGAAAAATATGTAATACTTATATATATATATATATATACTTATATAAATATAAATTATATAAATATAGATAGATACATGTAAATATTTTCTAAAAAAAAAACTGTGTGTGTGTTTTTATACGAAATATAATTTCAGTATTTATTTTACTGCAGAAAGATGTGAAATGGGCCAAAATCTATCCAATCTCGTTTGATTAGCTTTCTCTGTTCTTAGATAAAACAGTATAGCATAAATACAACAGTTATCCAAAATATAGCTTAGCACGATTACCTCCAAAATATAGTTACTACGAAAGCAGCACTTTTTGTAAACATTTGCACTGCTGTCACATTATTGAGAATTGTAGTTAGTAGCTCGGCTGTCTCCCAGACACTCACTATACATTAACTAGTCTGAGCTGTGAGCAACTGTCCTCAGATGCCTAATTCATAAGCTAAGTCCGGTGGGCAGGACTCGTCATCCCTGCACTTTCTGTCTCAAAGTCGCCTGTCTCCTTCTATTCAACTGAATGCAGAAACTCTTGCGCAGGTACTCTGGATAGACGCCAGTCGCCTTACGAAAAAAAAAAGCCTGAGCAGCCAGCTCATCAGAACGCTTATAGAGACTCTAGATGACAGAGAAGCTCGCTGCTTAGGGAAAGATACGATTGTCCTCGTAAACATCGGACCCGTGTAGTCGTGCGCACACAGATCTGCCTGCCACTGACCTTGCGCTTGACAGAGGACCTTGCGTGATTGTTTGGTGATATCAGACTGAAGGAGACATGTTTTGGCAGGCGATGTGCACAGATTAGCCTCTCCGTCGCTGAAATTCATAGAGGATTTCACATGCTGCTTTTTGTTGTAGCTCAGCTTAAGGGACCTGCACTGAAAGTCACATACACGAAAAGTCTGTCAGTGTTTTTGTCATTGCACAAAGATGCATTTCTTCCAAAACATGCTAATGGCAAGAACAGATTCCCCGAAGCATCCTTGGGTTAAGTGTCTTGCTCAAGGGCAAAGTAGTAAAAGAGCAGATATGTGATCTAAGTAGGTTTCCAGGATCTGGGTCACCCTCACCTGAGCATGAACCCGTCGAGTTTAAAGCCCAATTCCTTAAGGTCAACATGAAACGGCATTCACAACCCAATTTAAATTCATAATATGGCATGTTTCCAAAGGAAAAAGACTGAGAATGTGGGTTGGGAATTGTTTGGATTGGCAAAAGATGTTTCTTAATGATAGGGTGTTTGAGAGGGAAGGGTTTGGAAAAAATGTGAAAAGAAACCGTTTTAGTGCTGTTTTATAGTAGCTTTGAGGTTTCTGTTGCTTGTATTGATTCAAGAATTTAATCTGTAAGAGTTTTCTATTAGTTATTATGTATATATATTATATATATTTGCAGGTTAAAATTCATCAAACTTTGCAAATATAAAACATTTTTGAACATGCTTGCATTTTCATTCTCCCATGTTAGCATGCATATGAATGGAAAAGAAACTAACAAAAGTCTAGTGTAAGCAAAATGTTAGATAATAAAGACCTTAAGTTTTTTATTCAATGCACGAAAGTTATAGAATTAAAATAAATTGAAATTCAGATGCATTTAAAAAAAAAAAAATTTAAATAGGAAGGCAAAAGTTATCAATACTAGATAGATAGATAGATAGATATGAAACTTTGTATTCTTTTCTTCCCGAGTTTGTTGAATTAAATTAAAGAAATAGTGTCACCAAAATAAAATTCTGTTGAAATTAAATTAATGTAAATTGAATAAAATGAAAAATTTTAATTACATCAAATTAAATTCAATTAAGTTAATTTAAAATAAAATTTGATTAAATTTTAATCAAACGTTTCTATTAATTATACACTTTAAATGTTTTACTGATTCAAAAAAAAAAAAAATATACAATTTCCTGTCATACCAATTCAGTTTGCTGTTAGGTGTGACCAATTCATTTGAAATTCTCAAATCTAATGTCAGTTGATGTTACGTTAGCACAACCTCGGTTGGAAGAATTGTAAATCCTGTTTACACAATTTGTTCGAAGCATCTAGTCTATCGTATCGCATGAGTTCACCGTGCCCTTATTTACAGGTTTGAACAATGTTTCCTTTTCTTGGCTGAAAAAAAAAACTGCGCCTCGCTATTGCCTGAGCCACATGCTATTTTTATGCTGGCACATTAAGCTCATCTGAGGGGTGCAGGAGAGAACATGCCACCTGAAGGATATAATGCACCTCCTAAATGTGCACACACGCTTCCCCTCGGCCACAGAAAAAAAAAGCCATTACCCTCCCCTTTAGCGTTTGCCGCGTGGAGCGCAGAGACGGATTGCCCTCAGTAATTCCATTTTCCCCTCCGGATTTTCAATAAGTATGCTCGGTGCCACTTTAATTTATGGGTAGTGCAACTGCGGCAAGCCGTCAGCGTATGTGCGTAATGTGAAACTTGGCTAGCTTAAAGTAGCTTTGACACCGCGCTCTGATTTATTTATTTATATAAGACCACGCGTTTGTTTTACAGTAGATATGGCGTTACAAGTGCGAGGAAGTAGCGAGGTTTCATTCGGAAAACAGTGGGAGATCATTAATCCCGTGGGATGTGACAGTCGACTTCTATGAAGGCACAATTACCTCCTGCACTAGAGGAAAGTCACTTTCTGCCTGTTTTTGCGTGGAGGGTTGAAGTTTATATACAGTAATGAAGTTCCACAGTCTGCTCCTTCATTCATATTTCATGCTGTAATGATTCGGTGGCACAATTTTCTTTCCAAACCCCCTAAAAAAGGCGCATTTTTTTATTTATGTTTTTCCTGCCGTGCTTTTTCAGTCATATCTGTATATTTTTCTTCCAGACTTTGTATTAGTTTTGAATCAGTATTACGCCGAAATAGGAGAGAGTGGGGTAAGCTGTGTCATATTTGACTTGAGTTGTCCTGTAGGAAAGCAGAAATGGGATGAAATGAGGTATAACTAATGCTCCTAATTATATTGCAAGATGTTTGCTGTCAGCTGAAATGATCTGTAACATACAGCTAGAGAAATCTGAATCAGATTTCCTCACAATCAGATCCCGAGTCTTAAGTCTCCTTTCGATGCACATTTATGCTGGTCTTAAAACATGTTATAAAATGATAGATATTGTTAATATAGTTGCAATAGTTATTATAATTTAATCTTATTTTACTAATATAGTTTTAATGATGCACAGTATAATAAATATGCAAGTCTTAAAATACTTTTTTAATATTAAAATAGTAAAATATGTAATAAATGGTGAATACTAATTTATTATGCAGGTCTTTATATATAATAATATATCATTATTATATTTTTCTTAAATGTATACATGTCTGTGTGTGTGTATACAGTATATATATAGTATATACATATTATATATAAACATAAACCGTACACAAACATATAATATGTAAACATTTTTTTTTATTTTGGATGTGATTAATCATGATATATGTATTAAAAAACAGCATAGATTTGCTTTACCTGGCTTATAGAAAATTAATTTTGACATGCAGAAAAAAATAATGACAGTGTACTCTATAAAGTGAACTTACCCCACACCCCTGTATCTCAGATGCCAACATGATGCTGTAGCCATTTCTGTCTGGAAACATACATTAATGGGGATAATTATGGTCAATCAAGCATGCTTTTTATTTTCATGTTTAATCATGCCTTACTGGCAGCGGACAGAGAAAATGAGCTCCAGATATTTTTAATTTATTTTTTCCATGTGTGTGTGTTTGAATGTGTTAGAGTCAACAGTGGCCAGCAGTTTTTTTTTTGGACGTGCCCAGCTAATTTATAATCTCCGTTTGCACACACATGCACCATGTGGCCATCATCCTCATCCTCACATTGGCTGCTAATGCTGAAAAAATGGCACTTTAAGTGAGAAAAATAATAGATGCTCATTTTTGTAAACACTTTCTCTGCTCTATCTCTCATAGACATGCTGTCTCTCTCTCTCTTTCTCTTTCTCTCTGCCTCGCTCGCTGTCTCTCGCTCTCTCCATCTTGCTGAAAAACAAGGCTTGCAATCAGCAGCTCCATAAATATGCACCTCTCTCCAAAGCCAGAGTGATTTCCATAATAAAAGTGCTCAGACAAAGCAAATTGCTACTCCAGCCGATTCAGATTGCACTAATTGACCTGGTTGATGAACATGCTTTTGTTTTATTTCTTCCTCTGTCTTTTTCCGTTCTTATTGTCTCTTCTCTATCACCTCCATAACTTAACCCAGGACTACATGCCATTCTATAATCCTAAAACCTATCGCCAAGGCAATTAGAAAGGACAAAAATAACAAACTCTGGCTTTTTTTGCTTTTCAGGAGGGAGTGGCGTTTCTTAATCTTTTCAGCTGTAGTTCCAGGGGCATAATTGCACATTGTCCTCTTGAGTTGTCCTTCTCCCCCCTCAAGTACTCAATCAGTGGAGACTAATGACACCCTACGCACTCCTATGTTCATGCACAGGGCCACGGGGGACTTTGTTTAGGTTTGGTGGGGGGTCACGGGTCCTGAAGAATGGCTGCTGGCTTCCTGTGGCAGAACTAACGTCCCTTGCCTCACTTTTTCTTCTCTCTCTCTCTCCCTGACTGTCTTCTTCACTCCAACCGTCCTCCACACGTCTTCACCCCGTCCCTCTGCGTGTCCTCGGCTCCTCCTGCTTCTTTTAGTCAACTTCAACAGGTTGCGTGTGGTCGTTGTTGCCAAAAAGTATTGTGTTAAAATGCAGCCTATAGTGCTAGACGATGAGATCCTCTCAAGACGCGCGTTCGAAAAGTAATTCTGCGTTTACTCCCTCCGTGTCTCAGTGTTATTTTCTTTCTGTCAGGAAACAAAAAAGGAGATCTTGGGCAGAAACTCCGAGCTTGTTTTCAGCGAGGAACGTTGTTTTCGGCGCAGGGAAAGTGGATGATTTAAACTGCCATGCAGGCTCTGTGAAACTGCTCCATTTGACTGCACTATATTGTAAGTCTTCTGAAGCCATGCGCTGGTTTTCCGAACTCTTGTTTATGGATTGAAATGGCGTTTACGGAGATCCAGTAGCTGGTTTTGCTGCGTTTATCACAGAAGGCTAATGTATGGCTTCATGAAGCTGTGAATATAGTGCAGTTAGTCGTATCGACTACGTTTATGCTTTTTAGAGCTTGACGATAGAAGTCAGTATCTGTTTACTTTGTGTGGATAACAGAGACTCTTTTCTCCTTTTATGTTTAATACAAAATGAAAAAAACAATCTGTTGAAACAACCTAAATGGTTTATTTTTAGGAGAACTTTATATGTTTTTTGGGTTTTGCCTCATTATTCTAATTTTTATGCACTTTATATGTTTAGGCTATTTATATATATATGTCCATCGTTAAATTAATTAATATAATAACTTATTATATTATGGTATAATATTTTCTACTGTACACAAAAAATAAATACATGCACATACTGTACAAAATATTTTATTATATTATATCATATTGTTAAATAACAAACTAGTCATTATAGCTATACAATCCAAGCCATTTACTAGCCACTTTATGTTTTTATTTATATAGTGTTTTGTTGATTTACTTATTTATTACAGACAGTCTGGTAGTAAAAGGCTTGAACACAAATTAATGAATACATACTACTTAATTTCACATATATTATAAATTATAGTACATTACAGTATGATATCAACAAAGTAGCTAGTCAGTATAGCTATATAAAGTAAATGTTCAGCGTTCTGTTGGATTATGGCTATAGTGAAATAGTTAGATTTTTTTAAAACTTTAAACCCATTTTTGTTTTGGAATTTGAGGCAAAATCCAGAACACATGAAAGTGGATTTACATAAGTAAACAGTCTACTAAGCATTCTCAAATGAAATCATTAGTACTGTATAAGCAGTTTTTTTCAGATGCCGTGTCTTTTCGTATATGCCCTGCATTCAGCTGCACATTAAAATGCTAGTTTATCCAGAAAATGTTTTTCTGTTCAGGAACCATGTAAGAAAGTGAAAATGTGATGAAATATTTTGCTTTCGAACACACCGGCATTCCCGTCTGCTTGTTTTAAAAACAGTAGCATTTAGACACTTGAATGTTTTTCAGCATTGCATCACTTTGCAGACAGTTTTCACTCAGCGGGAACCGTGGGAACGTGATTCCACAGTTGGCTGAAACTTAAGACAGCTCGCTATTGCGTTTAAAGCCAATTTGTAGAGCTAGATCGAATGGCCAGTGGTTTAATCAATAAATTAGCAGGAAAATATTCGACCGAAATGATAGTTTCGTAGAAAACCGGCGGGGGATTATCACACGGGCCGAGAGAAATATCTAGGATCACCTCATTTTCACCTTAATGGCCTTTTCATGTATATCGGCTTTCCGTCTGGTAGCTTGGCACTTATCTGGTGACTGTACACATCTTCAGCTCTCACTAAAACACAATCAACGGCTGCCTGGCTATTAATTTCACTCCTCCTGCCCTTGACCTTCAGGGGATTATCGTTCCTCTCAGAGCATAAAACCACTGACGCTGCTCATTATTCACATTTCCCATCCACCCCTGGGAATTATCAGATTTGAAGTGATCGGGACGCCCGCGTGTGAAAGACTTGAGCGGGCAGGTAACTGTGAGAGTCTCGTGGATGTGCTCGGGGTGCTGTTTGGATCATATTAGCGTAATGAAGCGCTTTACTGTGCGATCGCTCCAGGTGGACAGACAGATTGCGGTGTCAGTCCTCCTCTCCTTACATGTCTTTCTTCCCCCGTCATTCTCTCTGTGCATTTGTGTGCCACCTGCGCTCGTCCTCAAAGCATGCCATGTCCATGTTTCATAAGAAGCGTTTTACTTCTTTCTTTTTCATTCAGATTGAGTTTCATTTCAGATGCAAGAAACAAAATGTACTGTGCTTTATGCTTTTCCTGTAGGGTCCTTCTACAAAACAGATGCCTTTTATGTGTCAAAAATAAATAAATAAATATTTATATTTAATAATAGTTAATAAGAGATAATCATGTTGAAACACATTCAAAAAAATCTAACTTTATTGAGTTTTTTGTTTTATTTTTACCATATTTGTGTCATAAACGTTGTGTTTTTATGTTCTGTAAAACGTGCACATTTTCATGAAAAAACACTGGAATGTACAGTATGAAAGTAAAAGCTAGCACAATATTTTTATTTTCAAGTGTATTACTACTCTGCACTTTTTTCAAGTTGTAAATAAAACAGATTATCTGTAAAAAAAATTTTCTTTTACAAGAAAATAATATTTCAGTTTTTCAACTACAGTACAAAAGGATATATTTAATTGACATCCATTACTTTGTAATCATTTGTGCACTTTCTTTTCTCTTTTTTCCTGTAAAAGGCTTACATTTTTATTAATTTGTTTGTTTTTAAATTAATTAATTACTTCTATAATCATATTTGAATTATATACAGTAACTACCTAAGTACAACAAAGCTTGCCCATGATCCTGCCAGGATAAATTGATACAAACCTTATTAATCATATATTGATACTGACAATTAGAAAACAGCTAAATTACCTGATTTGTAAAAAACAATTATTCAAAGGCAAAATAATATAAATATAAAATAATTTAAAATAAAATAATTTAACTTCTACGATTACAATTACATTTAAATTAAGTTAAAATATTATGATATTAAAATATATATTTCTAAAAGCAAATTTTCTTTTAAAGAATATATTTTAAAATTTAAATGTAAACAGAATAATTACTACTGATTAACTGCAGATGAATTAAAATCTGTATAAAAATGTTTTTGTTTATTAATAAACAAAAGTAGATGTTAAAAATTATTTTAAAAGTGTATCTTTAAATAAATAAATTGATAAATAAATAAGTCCTATTGTAACTTTAGTTTAATGTTCTTTTGCATATTTTTATGATATATTTTGTTTTATTTATTAAAAGGGGTCCATCTTATATGTCATAGTTAACCTCAAATACATTTTTATTTAAGGTGGAAAAATGCATTTGATTAACTTTTAAACTTATTATAATCTTACAGAATTTGATTTAAAACCCCACTTTTGCAAACTGGAAAAGGCAGCAGTTTGATAGAAGCATCCTGTAATTGATTTTGGATGTATTTGAAACATGATGTGGTCATATGACTTTCCCTGTGGTCATGAGCTCGGTGTGTGTGTGTGTGTGTGTGTATGGTCAGGTCTTCGAGAGAGCCGGGCAGTGGAGAGAAGCTGGAGCTGAAGATGACTAACATCAGTGCAGATGTGCTGGAGCTGCTGCTAGAGTTCGTCTATACCGGCTCGCTGGTCATCCACTCCGCCAACGCCAAAACCCTGCTGGAGGCCGCCAACAAGTTTCAGTTCAACACCTTCTGCAAAGTCTGCGTGTCTTTCTTAGGTACGCAACTCACGAGATCCAAGCATCCATCAGATGGAGTCATGTTCAAGCTGTATGATGCATTCTTTCATTTGTATAAAGGTCAGAGAACAATTGCATTGAAATGTCAAACCCGTTGTCACAATCTCATCCAGCACTGATTATTCCGATCAATACCAAATATAGAGATGACCAGCAGACTGAGGAAAGATCTGGCAGGAGATGAGGAAACATTAAGGCTGGGAAAGTGCAAGGGTACTTTTAGACCTGTGAAGTTTAAACTAGTGAAAACTACTGACTTGCTAAAGCTAATTTTATAGATGTTTGACGCGCTTACATGAATTTCAAATGATTTTCAATGGTTGCTTTATCACGTCCAGTGCAACTCACCTATCACGAGGAAGCAAAACAACCTCGGCATCCGATCGCAGGCCTTTCACTCCTTGAGTTCTCTTCAGTGCTTGAAAACTGATACAATATTTACACGGGTCATACTTCTTACCTTATCGTGCTGCAGACATTTTACTCTTTTGCTTTTTATCTTTTTGACACTCTGCTCGGCTGTTCACTGAACAGTGTCTCCTCCACGTTACGAATATACACGTCCATTACTGCTGATCGGCTACAAGTTTGTTATGCTAAAGGCACGAATCTTTTTCCAAAGCATTTTTGAAAAATCGTGTACCCTGCCTTTAAATTATATATGTATACCCAAAAAAATAAAGATGTGTTACAAAACATTTCTATTTCACATAAATACTGTTCTTTTGAACTCTCTATTAATCAAAGACTTAAAAATACTGTTTTTACAAAAATATGAATCAGCACAACTGTTTTTAACATTGATAATAATTGTCAGCATTATATTTCAGAATGATGTGAAAGCTAGAGTAATGATGCTAAAAATGCTTTGAACAGCAGGAATCAATGACATTTTAATAATTATTTAAATAGAAAACTTTAAAATCACAATATTACTGTATTTTATATTAAATAAATACAGTCATACAGTCAGAATTATTACTAGCTTTAATCAATAGTTTTTTTTTTCCTGTTTTTTTTTTTCTTTTTTTTTTTTTACCACCTACCAACCTCAAAGTTTTGAAAAATAATTTTGTTGTTTGTCCCGGTCTTAAAATATGCAACTCTATTTGGAGGTTTGGACAAAGTTTAAACAATAAAAATCTTTGCATAAAGTGGCATTTAATAATAATAATATTTAATAGTAATAATAGACAGCTAAAAATATATAATAAAGACACAGTAAAAAAAAAAAAAAAAGTATTCCAGACTTCCAGACATGTGATCTTTATTGTAATAAACAGAAAATAAATCTATTATTGCTGTTGTGATTTCAACTCGGTGTTCTTACTTGAAGAAGAAAGAGTCATATATTATGCTGGTAAAACATCTCAGAAAGCTTCGGCGATAATATTACCTTATCAAAAAATCATGCTGCTGAGGTTTGTGATACCATTGATATCCTATATGCACCAAGAATGTGGACGAAGTCAAACTTCTGGTTAAAAAGGTCAGTTGATCAGGCAGTACAGATATACAATCAAAAACCATGGATTTGTTTCGTTCCAGTCTGCAGAAGTGCTCCACTATGTTTTCAAGTGCCTGTAAGACCCCAACAAATGAAAGCCAGTGTAATTCATTCAGAAACATCAGTTTCTGGCAGAAAATCTGATTGCACGTCAAAGTTGCAAAGTACAAAACAATTGATTGAGTCTGGGTTTGGAAATATATTTCAGTGGCGAACTTTACAGCACACACACCTCGGGAATTCAAGGACCGCATATTACCAGAACATGCTTTAAAATAGGTTTAAGAAAAAGAGGTTAGAGCAGCTGAAGCTGTGTTGGTACAGAGCATGTGTTAGCGGTAGGTGCTCTGTTTGTAATACCACACACAGCACCGTCAACTCAGAAACTTGTCTATAAACTCATGCCTGCGCCGGGCATAAGCCTCGCTCTGCGGTCTGTCTGTGGCATGCCATTTACAGCCTCTGGCACAAACCTCACCTAAAAAAATTATTTTTCCTTCCTCTGAGAATGGAAGACGAGTGGCCCGTTTGGCTTATTGGCGATGGCACGCTGCAGGCCAGCCTCCAAAGACCCAGACATAATAAAAGCCCATCTGCCTCCACCAGGCGCTCACTCAACCATTTTTACAACAATTTGTACTCCTCTGTTTTATATTGGAGACAAATTGCGTTGTGTAAGGCCTGCCGATGTCACTGGGTTTTGTGTGGTCCGCATTTATTATGTTTATCCGAATCAGTTTGCGTCTATTACAGAGTGATTTAGATCTGCTGTCCTTGTTGTTTGCAGTCTTGGAGGTATTTGTTTATTGGATTTTGGTCAACGGATTGTCAGAGACGAGCATTTGCATTGCAGCAAGCATGGGTTTCAATGGCAGTTACGTAACAATTTATTTATTTATCTATTTTCAAATTTGTATATATAACTTAAAAAATATAATTACAAAAAAACAACCATTTTATTATATAATATGCATTTTATGCGTTTTGAAAGTTGTACATTCATACAATGTATATATATATATAAAAAGTGACCCTGGACAACAGAAGTCATAAGTTTTAATTTTCCGAAATTAAGATTTATACATGATCTGAAAGCTGAATAAATAAGCTTCCCATTGATGTATGATTTGGATGGATAAGGCAATATTTGACCGAGATGAAGATCGTATCAGTGCATATTACTAATCAAAAATTAAGTTTTAGTATATTTTCAGTAAGAAATTAATTAAAAACGTTCGTGAAACATTAAGACTTAAGACTGATTTTGTGGTCCAGGGTCACATTTATATTAGCGCTGCCAAACGATGAATACAAAAAAGTTGCTAATAATAGTATTGTGTGTGTTCTGCGTATACAGTATATATATGTATATGTATATACTGTACATACAAACACATACAGTATATATTTAGAAAATTTTTGTATCCATTTACATATTTATATATATATATATATAAATAAAAACAGTACATACTTATCTGAAATATATACATTTGCATGTATTTGAAATCACTAAATTATATATACATTTACATTTTAGTCATTTAGCAACTTAATGAAGACAATTATGAATGATTATAATGCATTGCACCCTTTAATAACCTTTAAATAACTGCATTATACAGTACATTAAGGCTTTAAATGTTACAGAAATCTCATATTCTCACTAAAGCAGCATTTATTTGATTAAATATACAGTGAACATTGTTGCTATTTAAAATAAATAATTTCTATTTGAATATGATTCAAAATGTAATTTATTCCTGTAATGTAAAGTTAATTTTTTAGCATCATTACTCCCCAGTGTCACATGATCTTTCAGAAATTAATCTAATATGTTGATTTGCTGCTCAAGAAACTTTTCTTATTATAATCAAGTTGAAGGCAGATGATATATTTTTTTCAGGATTCTTTGATGAATAGAAATCATCTATTTGAAATAGAAATGATTTAAATAATCCTCCATTCCATCAATTTTATTTATCCTTGAATAACTTTGATGAGAGCTGTTTATATGTATATTTATATTGTTATAATCTTTAGTATTTCACCAAAGACTTGAACTTTTATTATTATGCCTTCTATACTTTGAATTAGAAAGAGACTAACAGAAACCATTAGTCTGGATATCATGCTTAGCTCCTGCGGTGTAAAATAGGGCTCTCCGCTTACAAAAGACTTGTTAAAATTATAGACCTTTGCACTCGCTTGGTCAAATACCTTCAGATGTGACTCAGTGGGACTAAAGATGAGCTTCACCTTGCCATTCTAATCCACAGGACAGCATCCCAAACCCGCTGCTCTGAGCTCCATTGATTTGTTCTGTTGTTTGTCTCCAGAGCGCCCTTAAGCAGGGGCCCTTCTCTGGAGCCTCCCAGATATACAGCACAGATAGCTTTGCTAGAGCCTCATCCCCTCGGTGCTGTGATCTTTTATGGATGTGAGCGCCTCTCTTGTTCTCTTCTTCAGAAAAGCAGCTGACTGCAGCAAACTGCCTGGGGGTTCTGGCCATGGCCGAGGCCATGTGCTGCACGGAGCTCCACAACATGGCCAAGGCCTTCGCCCTGCAGAACTTTCCTGACGTGGCGGGACAAGACGAGATCCTCAGCATCTCCAAAGAAGACCTCGTTAACTACCTGTCCAATGACAGCCTGAACACCAAGGCTGAGGAGCTGGTTTATGAGACCGTCATCAAGTGGATCAAGAAGGACCCAGTCGCTAGAGTACAGGTCAGACCAACAGAGACATTTGCATGAGCTTGTTAAAGAAGCTGCTTCAAATCTGTGCCTTGTCTACATTTTGTCTTCTAAAAATATCTTAAAAGCATTAGACCAAACTTCTGGATCCTAAGCTACAATATATATACAGGGATAGTACATCCAAAATACAGTAGTACATTTGACAGTAGGCATTGAGGGACAAATATAGGACAAATAGCATGAAAGTCAATAGTTACTGTTTGGTTATTCTCGTTTTTCCAAATATAGTTGTCTATGTTTAACAGAAGAAGGAAGTTTATACAGGTTTAGAAGGACAAAATTTGGCATTATTGGGTGGACTATCCCTTTAAATATGGTAAAAAATACAGCGTCAGTCATAACTTACTTTAATGTCATGTATGTACATCACACAATTTAATAATGATTCTTGTGACTGATTCATTTCAGTCCAACATGCTGAATTAATGAAATGATTCTTTTTTAGTGAATCAGATGTGTAGTCTGATTCCTGAATCAATTGATGTCTCCAGTTCCCGAACATACAGAGAGAGAGATTACTGTTTAAACCTGTTTAGTACTGTTTAGTTAATAAATTCAGCCACTGTGTCATTTTCCTGAATAAATGCCTTTTATTTAAGTTATTTTTAGTAATTCAAACAAGCTCTTTTCATCTGATTTATTTATTTTTATTGAATCATAATGATTGTAATCCGTTTGTGACAATTTGCAACAATAAGCAGCAAATCTAACCCTACAAATCTTGTCTGTTTCCCAAATGAATGACTCGTATAGAAACACATTTTTAGTGAATCAACAACATACTGTACAACACATCAAGTGTAGTCTGATAAAAACATTTCCTGCAGTTGTATTGTATTTTTGACCCAGGTATTTCATCTTTGAAAAGTGAAAAAAAAGTCTGTCTCATAAGTCTGTTCTTAATCAATTTTTAGTGTCTGTTTTTCACATTGAGTCTTAAAATTGTTTTATTTAGCACTGCTGACTGCTTTAGTTTGGTAGTTCTGTGTGAAAGCAGAATTTTGCCTCTTTTTGTTGAGACACAGCAAGAGTTCAGGCCCCCTGAAGTGCCTTTGTTTCTTTATGGATCAAAAGACCTGTCTTCGGTGGGCGAGACAATTCAATAGGGCTTCCTCAAATCTCACTTCACATTGAAGAAGTTTTGGCTTCCCGGAGCCCTGAGAACAAGAGGTCAACACCATTTTGCTGGACTTGCACTTCTATTTCTGTTACCCTGAAGAATACATTCAGGCAAGTCGCAGCAAACATAAATAAGAGTGTGCGAAGCAGAGAGCCGTGCAGAAGCTGAGGGCCGAGATCAGATATTCAGGGGCCGTGTGGCATGACATTGGACCCTTTGGAGCACTGATGGGGTGCAGTGACTGTCTGAAATGGATGAGCCATGTGTGACAGTGCTGCTGCTTAAAAACCCCCTCATGCACCGCCACAAGTTTCTCTCCGCTATAAAACGGCCCGCCACTGAGCAGAGTTCATAAACAACTCTGGAACACTGAGCCACGGATGCATTTTTTACAATCTTTCCCAACGTCTCTCTCTCTCTCTTTCTGATTTCACCCCCTTCCAGACTCAGATGGATGGAATTTGATTGAATCCACTGACATTTCCTAAGGATATATCAGCTCCAATTGTCACAGTCAATGCACAAATGCAAAGGCAAATGTTTGTTGTTGCTCTGAGCAAGCGTTTGTTTGTGAGAGCGTCTTGGCGGTCAGAGATATGGGGATTGTTTTTGGCCAAAATTATAGATAATGAAAAAATAACAACTTTTATGCTTTATGGTGAATAAGTGGTAAATTACTGCGTGCAGCCACCAGACCTCCATGCGAATTGATGTATGGATCTTTATTGCGCAATCCTTCACACCGCTGCGTCATTTGCATTAGTTTATTACAGTGAGTCAACATGCTTTTCATGTGCTTGTAACACTAGGGCCTGCGTGAGCCGCTGGGGAAGGAGTCAAGCTTTAAATAGAGCCTCTTACGGCACACCTGGGACCGGAACGAGCCCCCGCATGAGATGTGAACGATCAGCCCTGTCCTAATGTTAGTAAATGATCCTTACTTTGTCCTTGGTCCAGTAGTCATACATCTAGATGGACTGGGTGATTTATGGTGACTCATTCTAAGATTGTGTGAAGAAATTGGATTGAGAATATGTCATTTAGAGGGCTAAAAGTACCTAGAAGCTTGCTTTATCACTTGCTTAAAGAGTGTGAAAGATCAGCCGGGTTTACTGAAGCATTCAGAACGCACAGAGTCTCACGCAAAACCAGATTTTTACCGTCTCCTCAAATGCGGCCCATTTTGCAGTTCATTATAACTACAAATTGACAGGAAGGCATCCAATGTAGCAACCATTTAGACTTTTTATAAATCATTTCCCTCACTTGTTGGTGCAATAATTATAATATTTTGAGAGCTTTTGTTTTACTTGGTCCATTTGCTTGACAAAAATCCCATTATTTCTTCCGTAGTGGAATTGATCTTTAACACTACAGTGAGCTCTTGAAGTTGTTAATCGATGCTTCTGTTGCAGCCATTATTATGCTTTATTTCTATTTTTATATCTTAGTAACTTTTAACATTTTTTTATTGTGTTTAGCAGTGCATTTCCTAGTGAAGGCCTAAGCTATCCATCAAATATGAAAGAAAAGATCCGACAACCAGAGAGTCACTCCAGTGAAGCATTGCGAATAACACAATCGAATCAGTCTGCATACATTTTCAAACTACTTGTAAAACTACATGAACATTAAAGCGCCCCTATTATGCCTTTTCAAATATGATCAATCATGCAGTGTGTCGTGTAGCTAAATGTGAACATAAACTATCTGCAAAGTTGTGACGCCGACAGCGTACGATATATAAAGTTATTGTCTATCAAAAAAGATTCGGCTCACATTCGCCTACATGAGTCCTCAGCAATTCGAATCTTTTTCTGTTACAGATCCACGTCACTAAGTAACACATTTGCATAATGTCCGCCCACGTTCTATGTCATGAACAACTTGCCCCGCCCACAAACAATTTCCACGTGGATTACATCATGTGAAGAAGACGCTGTATCCTTTGAGAGTAAATTTGTTTTATATCTGGTCAATCTGTCTCATTCATTTAAGTAATAATAAACAATGTTTAACGCAGTGTTATACAATGTTGAAGTTCAGAACGTAGAGGTGTGCCTGATTCACTTACAAAAGCACTTTCCACAGTAGTCCTTGCTAACTACAGTAGTTGACGTATTCTCTCAGAAAACACCTCTAGTAATGTCAGAAAGTATAGTTTTGGTACAAGCTCTGTGGACCGCTGTAGCGGTAGACCAATCATAAAAGACCGCGCCATCTGACCAATCACAGCAGTGAGGGCTCACAGGAAGGCGGGGTTTAGACAGTCAGATTCTTCGAACTGCTTCACACGAGCCGTTTACGAATCATTTAGAAATGGGGTAAAATTAAATCTATTTTTGGAGAAAACTAAAGTGTTTTTTGACCTTGCATACAAGTAAACCCAAGACTCATAAAACAATATTAGCCACCTTTAAAATGGCATAATAGGGGCACTTTAAAATATACATTGAAGACTGTTTTTTTTTTGTTTTTTTTGAAGAAATAAATGATTTTTTATTAAGCAAGGATCCATTAAATTGATGACCGTGATCACAAATTTAAATTTTACTAAATATTTATATTTCTAATGGTACTTGATTTCTAATGCTGTTATAAGAATAAGAATAAGAAATGTTTGCTGAGGAACATATTAGAATGATTATGGAAGGATAATGTGACAATGAAGACTGAATTAATACCATAAATTATATTTAAAACAATCTTTAAATGGAAAACAGACTTCTTCTGTGAGACTTCAAACTTTTGAAGATTAGTATATATTTGATTATAATTTGATTATATGTTGATCATAATGATTTTTTTTGTCTTATTATTTTGTTTATTTATTTATTGATCACACTACTTTACTTAATCGTCTAAGGAATAAAGTTGGCTTAACAGCTGACAATAATCAGATTTGCTTCCCCTTAGTTCTAAGAACTCTTTATGAACTTTTTAATTTTTTTATGTTTTAAAGATATCAAATGCTGGACAGCAAGGAACTTTATATTTGTATATCTTGTATTTGGGCTGTCTGCTGCTTTCTCCAATATTTCTAGTAACCTAGATTTTCTTCCAATGTTCATCATTTAGCAAAAAACAGTAGTGATGAAGAGCAACTTATTTCTGTTAAGGCAAACAGTCAAATTAAAGCATACAGTATGCTCTCATGGAGATTGTTATCCATGCTTTTCTTTCTTCCAGATTAGACCATTGCATTCATTGGTTACCAGTGCAGTACAGAATTAATTTTAATTGTATTATTTGTTTTTAAAGCATTAAAGGCTGTAGCTCCATCCTACCTTGCTGAGCTTCTTAGTTTCCAACAATCTTCATGATCCCTCAGATCCTCTGATAAACAGCTCCTTAAATCACAGCTGAAGACACTCTTGCTTTTTCAGGTTTTGTTAAATTGTATCGCGTATACTGCTTTACTAGTCATTTTTGGGGTTACGTTCTTAAAAATAAAAATGCCATAAAAGAACCTTTTTGGACAAATTGTTCCATAAAGAGCCACAAAAGGTTCTTTGAGGTTCTTAATATTCTAAAAACGTAAGAAAGAGATGGTTCTTCAATGATTGTATGGTTCTTTGTGGAACCAAAAGGTTTCTTCTATTGCATCACAGTGAATTTTGTATTTTAAAAGTGTACTTACTACACCAGTTGTTTAAATGTGCAATAGAAATAAAACGACCTTGACCATTTTATGTTATTTAAAGATCCAAGGTGGCTTTAACTGTGGGCAGTAACTGTTGCACTCCATTGAACATTTGAGTCGCTCAATTTAAGTGCCTGATTTCCTCGAAATCTATTCATTATGGCAACCTGATTGCTATCAGTAAATTACAATTACCATGCAAGCATTACATCAACTACTTAATATGCATAAGCCAAGCCGATAAAGTTTCTAATGTGACCAACCACTTTTCTCATTGTTCTTATGTCCTTTCTAAGACGCACCCGTTGTAGTGTCCTGATTCCCAGTAATCCTGCTGTTCTGTTCTGTCCAATATGCTTCAGACAGCGTAGCCCGAGATTCAACTGTTCAAACGAGAAATCAAACCTCATAGTCTGACCGCCTCCAGTGACTCAAATATCATGTGCTAGCACAAAAATCAGCTTTGATAAACCTTGGCCTCAGTGCCACGCGTCCACCTGCCGGGACCGAGCAGCAGTCACGCTGTCACTCAAACGTAGACTAAACTTCCTGAGATTGCTAACAGCACGGCTCTGGAGCCCGCCAAAGATCAGGCCCTTGTCCTGCCGAGCACAAGTCAAACTCTAAACCCTTTCCATGACACGTCCGGAACCCGGCCTGCACGCTTTCAATTAGAGCCTTACAATCCTGCCAAGCCCTACGCAGCGGAATCATTAAAGAAACGCCCCGGACGAATTCATACAGCACTTTATCGTGACCGGTGAGGCCGGCTGACAAAGAAGGTTGATTAATTGCATCTCCTTTGAGGAGAGAACTAATATGCAGCTGAAAAGAATGCTTAATGATGGTTTTTGCACAAGGGGGCAATCTGCATTCACCCTCGGCAGGGATATCTAATTCAGCAGTCAGAAAATAACAATGGATGTGGCGGAGTTGATGCTCGGGCCTGGCAGACAGTACTCATTAGCTGCCGGGGTCATGTTTGACTTGAGGGCATAGAGGAGAATCTTCCCATTCCAGCCTTTTAATGAGATCAGAACTTCTTAAATTTGCAGATGTTACTGAGGACTTCAATCTCACCCCTCATTCAGTTCGAGTAAAAAGACATGGCGGCTGGACTATTACCGTGCCACGATGATCATTAGGTGTTAATGAAAACAGTAAAGTAAATATATAGCAGAGAAGCGCAGGAGTTTATTATCGTTTGCAGATCAAATGTGCTGGGTGGTTATTGGTCTGTTTATGTTTGTGTTATTGATTTGTGCTTAATTTTGCATCATAAAATGCCTGGATCTTTCCGGCTTGGCGGAAATAAGAGTTCAGTCTGCTATACAGACGTACTCTAGAGTTTATAAAGCAAATGAGTCGATAATCAAACACGCTCTTCTAAACTCTCTCATTATGTTTCACTGGAGCGTTTAAGGTCATTTTAGCAAATACTCTGGATATACATGAATCAGTTCAAAAAATGATTCTTAAATACATTTCTAGACAGATATTCCTGAAGCATGTTTAATTATTACTTCAGTCTGCCAGCGGGAAGTACTGGAAAATATAGTATTATAGTACTATTTTGCTATAAACTTAAAAAAATATATTTAGTTATTCACCATAAGCTGATAGTCATTTATTGTTCATTTGGTAATGCTTAATGGGACCATTTGTTTATTCATGCATCCAGTAATCAAACACAATTTTTCTAAACTCATTATGTTGAACTGGGAGGATTGATTCATTTCAGTAAGTGAGATCATTTAAATGATTCATATAAATAATCAGCTAAAAGCAATTTAGCAGTTCATTTCTAGTCATGTATCTCTGTGTATTATAAACATGTAGCTGTCTTAAAGGTAAAACATCCTGATGGAGGAGCTACACTGAAAGGGAATATTTCACATAATAATAATTTAACAGCAAATTTACCACACAAAAAGCAAATGTCATTAAGAAAATATTTCAATTTGAATTTTTTTTTCCTTGAGAAAATGTAGTGCACAATATAATACTATACTAAATCTAAAAACTAAAATCTGTTTTTGTCTTGTTACAATGAAGTAAGTCTTTTTAGTGTAAAAGTATTATAACACTATTTTCAATAAACTTCAAATACATTGATTTGAATCCCAATAAGTCAATAGCTTTAAATGTATTTTTAAATGAATTTGGCGGTGCTTAGTGTGGTCCTTCGTTTATACGGATACCTTTTTTTTGTGCATCGATTCAGGACTGTAAATCTCAGCACTAGTTGGTTTGGCTCATGTCTTAAAACTATTTATTAAAAGCATTTTTGAAATGCCTGCAGTATGAAGGAAATGAATGAGAAAAATGCTAGAGGAAGTCAGACTGCTGAGAAAACGGCCAGCCTCCGTTGCGCTTTATTGAGACGGTGAGTACGCTTCGGCTCCTGTGCATATATCTCTGTTGTGTTCACTCTTTCAAAAGCTGAAAGCCAGGCATAAGGCCAACGGAATCTCGCTTCAATGCGCACAGAGTTTTCTCTCTGTTCTCTTGTGTTTCTCTCTCTCTCTCTCTCTCTCTCTCTCTCAGGAAGGGATACCCCCCGGCTGAACTCTGTTTTGTGTTTGAGAAAATATTTCAGTGGCTCATTTCTTTCTGCCTGGCTGATGTTATATTTAAGGGAGACCAAATAAAGTTTCTCCACACTCTGTATCTTCTGCATAAAAACAACATTTCACACACATTTGCTGCTTCTAGACCTGAGCTGCCTGTGGAGGCAGTGTTTTCAGACAACACTCTCAGTGCTCCTGACTCAAAGACTTTTGGAAAAGTGTTTTGGCCGAATACTGTACTAGACTGCTAAAAGTGTTTGGGTTTTTTTTGGTTTGTTTTTTCTGTTGTTTTTTTCTAAGATTCTAATCACTCTTAAGTCAAGATACATTTACTTGAGGACCAATATACTTAGATATTGTATACTGTTACAATTAAAACTTGGTTACACTTTTCTTCACTTGCTAAATGCATAATGTAAATTTACAAATAAATGTTAATGTGTAAAATAGTGACTTTCTGCTGAAAATAAAAAAGGAAATATTTGCCGATAAGGGGGAAATATATATATATATTTTTTCTGTTTATCTTGATTGTTTTTGAATTAGTACACTTTTATTTTCAAGATTATTTTTGATAATAAAATGATAATTTATAGTTTAAAACAATACATTTTTTAATTAAATAAAATGAATTGGCAGTCACGCAGTCTCTTGCTGCGTCCGAAATCGCATACTGCTTAAGTAGGTACTACATTTAAAACC
>JAUMHR010000079.1:18364894-18377891 GCA_032361145.1 Enteromius fasciolatus
ATTTGCATCTGAAACAGCTCAAACATACAATTTAGTCTGGGACTAGCTTAAGCCTTGTCTGTGAAACTGGGGGTAGATGTTTATTACGTTTACACTGTTTTTTAAGCCTTTTGGTTTATGGGGTTAAAGGAAGTGTCCTCATAAACCATGTTTACACTGTAGTACCCATGTCATTATACACATTTGTGTCCTCATAAACCACAAATGCCAGTACACACACACACACACACACATAATATATATATATATATATATATACACACAGTGCCCTCCACTAATATTGGCACCCTTGATAAATCTGAGTGAAAAATAAATATGCATAGTTTATCCTTTTGATCTTTCATTCAAAATATTTACACAATTCTAACCTATCATTGAAGTAAAACAATTGAAAATAGGGAGAAATTCTTGTGATAAAATGAATGTTTTTCTCCAATACTTGTTGACCACAATTATTGGCACCCCTAGAATTCTTTGAGTAAAATATCTCTGAAGTATATTCCATTTCATATTCACAATTTTGAGCGCTCCAGGGTGATTATGAACATGAAATTTTCCAGCCATGGTTTTTTATTATTTTTATTTTTTATATACATATATATATATATGAGGGAAAACAAAGCTCAAATTCCCTTAATCATCATCACAATGAGAAAAAAACCCAAATAATACATGTATGATGTGCAGCAAAAAATAATTGAGCTTCAGCAATTAGTAAAGTGGCTTTAAGAAAAGCATGATCAATTCCATTAGAATTCCAGAAATAATAAAGAATTTTTAATTAACATAAAATGTTACAAAGCTGGAAGAGGATGTGTGTATCTATCATCCTAATACATGGCGAGGAGTAGAGTTTGAGTGGCTAAAGTCTCTTCAAGAACCACAGGTGCAGAATTGCAGAAAATAGTTGAGTCTCAGGGTCAGAAAACCTTTAAAAAAATAGTCAAACAGCCCCTGCATCAGCAGATGTTGTTCAGGAGACTTTAAGAAAAATTCTACTTGCTCATCCAAAAACAATCTCCAGCATGTTCAGTTGTCAGACAGGACTGGAACTACAAATGGGACTGTCTTCTATGATCAGATGAAACTAAAAAAATAGCTTTTTAGCAGCAAACACTAAAGATGGGTTTGGTGAACACAGGGATAAAAAGTACTCCATGTGTACAATGAGATATACTGCTGTATTTTTGATGTTGTGGGTCTATATTTCAGCTGGAGGTCCTGGACATCTTGTTTAGACACATGACATCATGGATTCCAACAGATAACGAATCTAAAACTGACTGACTCTGTTAGAAATCTTATAATGGACCATGGTTGGGTCTTCCACTGGGACAATAATCCAAACACAAACATCAAAATAAACACAAAAATTAGTCACTGAGCACAAAATGAAGCTAGTAACCCTGTCACTAAGTGAGTTGCATTTCTCTTGTGCTGTCATGTAATTTATGTGCTGAGTTTCTGCTGCTGTCGACTAATTAGCTCCTGTTTCAGAATCCGTCCTTCCTTTTGGCGGCCATTCACAAAGCTTTGACACATTTTATTGAGGTCACCTCTTCGAAGTGCAACATTCAATCGTCTGCTGGCGTGCGGCAGAAGGAGCCAAAGGTATTGGATTGTGCTGATTTGACACTCAGCCCAGTCCTTTACAGACCACAAACCCCTTTTACCGACTCATTTCTCTAACTGCTTTTATCGCCAAAGCAGCAGCTTGAAGGTGAGGATGGAAGGGCGGCGTTTTGCAGTACGTCTGCGTTTGTTTAATTGATTTAGTCGTGCGATGGCTGGAGGGGCAACCTCATTGCTTTCTGCGTCTCACCTTCAGTGCAGGGTCCAGTCGGTTTAATTAGTCTCTTTCTCTGATAAAGCGCAGGTGCCTGTGGATGTTACTGAAGCGGATTTCAAAAACAGCTCGATCGTGAGAGAATTTAATCTGCAGATTTGTTCATTTTGCTGAGTAATTGTTTGATATGCCACTTATTGACGGACATTAAATGTAACAACAGTAAAAGCTCTTTTGTAAGCAGAACCCATTGTGGAAAATTAGCTTAAGCCATAAGAGCTTGTAATATGGACAGAAAATGTCCCATTTGAGTTGAAACAGCATTGTGGTGTGTCTGGGTTGTACACACTATTCAGAATTAAATTGGACATTACATTTGATTTGAAGTAAGGTTGAAAATAGAATGGAGAATGGCAATTTAAATGTAAGGATGTGGAATTAAATTGCATTATTTTTATATAATGTACTTTTTTATTATTATTTTTATAATAATTTTATAAATGATGACTTTAGAACGCCACCTAGAATGTTGTATGTTTTATATTACATCATAGTTATTAACCCTTTAGAACCTGAATCCAAAATGGCTCACTTTTACTTTTGAATTAATTAGTTAATTTTTTTTTTCATGTAAAAATTCTTCAACTGTATGCTATCTTCAACTGCAAGGAGTTACGGAGCCCCTTAAGGGCCAAGGAAGGAATTTGGGGTGGCTGGAAAAAATAAAATGTAATGTTTTTAAAACTTTTGGCAAATTTAGGCAAATTTTTCCAATTTTGCACAGTTCTGGTGTAAATGTAACTTCATCAGAAAACATTTTACTGCAATTAATCATCATTTCTGACCCCTCTGTGACTGTTGCATCAAAATGGGTGGTTTGTTCATTTTACAAACCCCCATAATAATTGAATTTCCTGTTCACATGTCTTTTGTTGGTATTAATCTGCTCTAGAGAATGGAAATGATAAATGTGTCAGCTCTAATCATAACATTTCGCTCAGTACATTTCAGCTGTTGATTGCTTTTCCATCATCTACAGTAGCTCGATGAAATTTACATTTTGAAGTGGATGATTTTGCGGCTGTGTTTGGCTCAGTAGGCCTGCAGTGTTTTAAATTCCTCTGTCAGGAAATTTTTGTCACACTTAATGCGGACGTATTCGAGTATGACTAACATTTTTGGTTGATAAACTATTAAATAAGACACTGCTGTTAAGAGACGGCTAGATAATGTATGCGGCAGCGCTCTACAGGAAGACATTTTTTCTCCCGAGCGCAAAGCTCACTCAGATTCATGTCTTACTTCCTGTCCGGGAGCTATTTCTCTTGTTGCAAAGGGCAGCGGCGTGCCATTTGATTGCTGCTTGGGTCCCTTGTAAATGACAGCTTGCAGTGCGGTGGACTCTGTTTATGCGCAGATATTGTGCCTGGAGTTTGAGCTGCTCTTAGTCTCTGCTTCAGACAGCACGCCTGCGGACCGTAAATTTAACAGCGTTTTTCCATTTAGAGCTCATTTGTGAACAGGACCCATTGTGGAAAATCAGCTCCGACAGTTTAAGAGCTTGTAATGTTGGAGGAAAAATTCCTGTTTGAGCTCAAACAGCATTTTGGTGTTCACATTGTATGTGAGTTATGCACTATTCAGAACTGAATTGTGGACCTTTTGAATTGTAATTCAGTTGTTTTTAAACTAATTAAATATTTGAAACAAAGTCAGTTGTTGAATGCTGACTAAAAGTTTGAATATTTATTGGCCTGACAGATGTTTGAAATGCCCCCTATAGACATTTATTTGATGTATTTCATTGCATTTAGTACATTTGGAAATGGAAGATTTCTTCAGTTCCCATTATGTGTTTAAAAAGTCAGTGGATCTTTTGTGATGATATGTTTCTGCAGGTATGTATATTTGTATATTTGTTCTTAAAACTTTTAATTTGTATTCATAAGATTTTCAAGTAGAAAAGGTAATGCTGCCAATGCCATTATTTTTGAAAAACTGTAATCAGTCACTCAATATTTCATAGAAATTTAAAAAGCGTCAAGTGATTTCATTATTTTTCATTCATTCTTATTCAAATTCCAATATGTATTTCTTTAAATGTGACCCATTCCAAACAAATTCACACTCTTGAGTTGAAAGAGAGCCAATTCTTCAGCTCCGGTGTAAATGTTCCTGTATAGCTCAGATAACAAAAAGAAAACTTTTGCAGTTTTACTGCAATTAAATGTGTGAAAAATGGCTATTAAAGAGGCACATCTTTCCCTTGGTATTTAGAAATGAGTTAATTTTCAGTAATTAATTTTGAAATGATTGAATTTGGTCTCCCTTAATCCTTAAATGACTGGTTAAAATTTTCAGTCTGATTCATATGCACAAGAAAATAACAAGCGTTTCTCTAAACAGCACTCCCTGACTGGATTGGCTGGCCATATACAAGCAGGTTACTTGAGTCCGCTGAGAATTAAACTCATGTTTATGGTAATATGTTAAGTCCCCTGGCTCCCAGGTCTTTTGCATTTATTTCCCAGACTGTTACAATGAGGGCTTTTGATTTGCCAGGTTGGCAAGGCTTGTGGCTTCAAATCTTTGCAAGGCAGTCAAGTGGATTTTGAGGCACTTACTGTAGTAGCCTTGAGCACAGCACACCTGTAGATTATGGCTGCTCTCAGTGTTATATCTGTTTTAGATGTACCCCTTACCCAGATTTACCCCTTTACCCGTGTAAATGTCACATGGAAGAAGCGAACCATGGCTGATTTATATTTGCTTTACTGTCTGAAGATCAGATGGGTGGTTACGGGGAAGAATATGCTGCAGTTGAGTCTTCGCAGAGATCTGCCTGAATGAAATGGCTCAGCCAAAATGAAATTTTTGTTATAATTTACTCTCCTTTATCTATGACTTCATTTGCTTACTGGTCCAACTTTACCAACTGGTGTCATCTACCATTTCTTAGAGAAGCCATCTGTGTTTTTTTTAATCAATTCATAATTTGTATTCCATCATGTTGCATTAGAGTACCCGCAATTGTTAATAACAAGTATACTCAATACCTTCTTGCTTCTTAATCTGGTTTAAACCATATATCATAACATCAGTTTGTGTGTGTGTGTGTGTGTGTGTATACTGGTTTTTCAAGAGGTACGTGTTTGTACCTAAAGGATCCATTTTGGTACATATTTTGTACATATTTTAACCTAATAGGTACAAAAGTGTACCTTTTAAAAAGGTACCGCCCCAGTGACAGCTTTTGTACCTTTATTTCTGAGTGTATAATGACATGGGTATGACAGAGGTATTACAATTTGAAGGTTGTTTATGAGGGCACTGTCTATGTCCCCGTAATTCAAAAGTCTTAAAACAACAAGAGACTCTGACTGGTGTTTTTTTGGAAATCTAAGAACGTAGAAAGTGTCCTGTAAGGGGTAAAGGCGACCGTACACTGTGCGAATTCGGACAGTCGGAAGCCTGTATGGCCACGCACACGTCACGAGTGACTTTGTTTACGGACGCAGTGATACACGGCACGATTTTAAAACCTGCCGATTTCCGAGGCCATCACATTCACGAAGTTCTGCGCCAAAAACATGGACTCTGAGGAAGAGATACTTTTCTTTGTGTCAGCAAAGGCTTGCGAAAAAAAGAAAAGAAAATGAAGGGCATGGCAAAGAGTTTGACTGAAGGGCAAGCATGTTCTTTCTTTTCTTCAAAAACAGCTTGAAATAAATGTGTATTCTTTTCGTCATGAAAGATATTGTCTATTACACAATTATAGCGTGTCATGCAAGTTTCTGTGATGTTGTTTTTATACATGTTAAAATGCTGGACATGGTTTTTTGACATGTTTAAAAATGATCATGAGATCGGGAAGTGCTCCTAAGGCACTTTGCTCGTCTCGTAATTTCTCACACACCATACGAACCCTGGCCATATAAGAAGAGAAGATTTCTTGCGATAACCAAAAAAATCGCATTCGAGCTTGTACGCCCGCCGTAAGTTTAGGTGTAGGGTTGGTGTAAGGCAATACAGTTTGTACAGTATACACCTATAGAGAGTCCCCATAAACCACAAAAAACAATGTGTGTGTGTCAACATTTTATCAACATAAATCAATATTATATATTACATTTATATTGGGATTTCTTTTTTATATAATATCAATCTGTTTGTACAGTCTCATGAGAACACTATTTGTAAAAGGAAATTTCAAGTCAATTAATTTAATATGTCTGCTTTTGATACGGTAACCAAAGGGAGCGGAGCTTATCAAAGGGTCACTTATGCCAATATTAATGCCTGGATACAGATTAAGAGACTAAACTGCTGCAGTACCTGATCTTGAAACAGTGAGTTGGACTGGCCAGCACATGCATGATATTCAATAAAAGCTGAGGAGGAGTAAGAGTTCGTAAGGTTATGGACAGCTATAAAGGGCATTTTCTTCCACGCATTACTGTTATGTGAGCAAAATGATTTTCATTATATCTACATCAAACTACATCAAAATCATAATTCGCAGAAAATGTATTTCCAAGGTTGAGCACTTAATAACTTCTTCAGGCCCGACTTATCTTCTCTTTTCATTTGCGAGGCTTTTTGACTCGCTCCAGCGGGACTGGATTGAAGGGCAGTGAAATGACAGGGGTAAAAGCCCACACACACAAAGTTCAGACGGTCAGGGACGCCCGCTCCCGCAGAGTCACCTGCCCGCCACGTCCTTCTGACAAGCGGGTTCAAAGCTGCAATTTATCTCTGCCCACGACCGTAACCGTCTGAGAGTCTCGGAGGAGACAGAGAACTTCCTCTCCTCTGGACTCAAAGACCTCTTCCACATCCAGCTTTTAATGGTCGCGAGGAGCAGGACGAGGGCAATTAGATGGAAACCAAGCCCGGTCTCGGCCGGGGGGGATCCAGGGTCTCGTTCTAGGCCAAGGTGGTGGCGGTTTAGAGCAGCTTTGGGTTTCCTCCCACTGTGAAGGAGAGATTGAGCTCAGGAGGAGAGAAAAAGAGACAGTTATTTACCGTCGTTCCCAACTCTGGATGTTATCATTATCGCTCTTTAGCTCAGTGGGGGATGAGAGCTACCTGGCCGCCCTGACGTCCCGTCTGGCAAACCGTTATTTACCGATGGCAGCCGCTGAGCCGATGCCATAGATAGGACTCATTAAGAAGAAGCGAGGTGGAAGAGACGGGTGTGATTGTCCTGTGGGAGGAGAAGCTCACCTGTCAAATGTGCGGATCGCTGCTCAATGCCTCGACAGAAACAGGGGAAGCGGGAAAAGAAGATGTGGGAACGCTTGCCCCGCCCACATCCAGCTTGATTGACAGGCCCTGGCTGAACTCCTGACCGGTCCACTTCCTGTTTACTTCTGTTTTTGTTTATTTTTCTGTGAGTTAGGCTGTTTTAATGCTGGCAGCTCGATTAAAATCTGCACATCTCATTAAAGAATGAAGCAGCACTTTTGAAAGCTGAAAAAGGTCACCTGCTGCTCGAACAGACTCAAATCTCACAGGAAATAAGAATTGGCTGTGGTTGCCCTTTAGGGGTTACAGTGAAATGAATTTACTCGCTGTGGCAGTAACTGGAGTGATAGACCTGCCATACATTTTTCACATTTCAGTTCATTATAAGCTATAGATGGCACATCCACTCATTCGTTACTGTTTCTAATTAGTGTTTACTAATAGTATGAAATGTTATGAGATATGAGAAATGTTATGGGATATGAGAATTATGTAATAAATCTAAATAATAAGTCAAAACAATCGTTCAGCTTCTTAAAATAATAATAGAAAAGGAAACGCTATTGAAGGGACTGTGTCGGTAGGATTTCGTGCAGTGCCTTTTTTGTTCCATTTTTCACACTATTTTTAAAATGAGCTTTTTACAGTAATACCGTTGTCAAAAAGAGGATGCTTATTTGCTTTGATTTGACAAAATGCAGTCATATGCACATATTCTGTCTTCTCTACCTGTTAGCCTGAAGGATGCCAAGTGCTTGATTTCCAGCAGATCAGGCAGCAGTCTGGCCCTTTCTCACGTCTCAGTTAAGACAATACATTTTTCCCTCTCGATTTTGCAATTTTTTTCTCTTTTCCACTCCAGTTGTGTTTTTACCTGCCCCGGAGAGAAAAGCTAAGATTTAGAAAGAGAGAGAGAGAAATGGAGAAGGAGAAAAAGATGACAATATTGTAAAAGAAGGATGCTGGAGCGGAGAGAAGCCCATGGATCAGGCAGGCAGCTGTTGTCAGGGGAGCGCAGGGGAAGTATTGATTCGGAAAGATGAGCCAGCGGTTAAAAGAAGCTCAAGGATGTCTTCACGTCGCTCTCTCACTTTCCTCTGCTCTCTCGCCGCCTTTCTTCCTGCACCTTAAACAAAAGCCGGTCTCTGCGAGGTGATTTGATGACAAGCCCTGCGCCGGTGTAGACATGATGCAGGAAGTCTGAGCGCTCCAAACCTTACACACACAACAATAGGCTTTCTAAGTGTAAACCTGGATAAAATTACACCGGATGATGCTAGAATGCAGTCTTTTTTTTTCTTTGAGAACATTTAGACCTCGTTTTTTAAGGATAAATGCAGCGAGGTGCTTGTTAGGCGACTGATCCAATCCAGAGCCCTCTCTTTAGCCAAGCACACGGTAACTTTAATCTTTAGATTCAGGAGGGATATCTGCATTTCAATAGACGTATCTTTACCAAAGGAGTGTTGCAGCAACCTAAGACTCAGTTTTAACTAAACCACCATTGACAGAGCTATCCTGTTTGGTTTATGCACTGCAAAAATTTGTGTAGTATTTTTTTGTTTTCTAGTATAAATAGAAACTCTAAGTCTTGCCCCCCTAGCATACGTTTGCCTCCGTTAATAAACGGTTCTAGTAATATAATTCTTTAGCATACAGTAGCTGTAGAATGTTTATGTTTCCTAAACACAGACTTGCATGCAATGGTGGGCACAGGTGTGCGTATGTTGGCTCATCCGAGCGGATTTTAAGCAGCATGTGTGTGTTCGAACTGAATTTGTTATTACAAATGCTAAACACTCATATTTCATTGAGTACTTTGCAAAAATGAGAGTAGCAGAATAGAGGATCACGGATGAGTGCGCAGGTGCCCATGATGCGTTTCATGTAGTGTCGAAGCCAATGTGCCCAGGGCTGTAAGACTCTTGAGGGCATGCAGCCAAACAGATGGTTATGAGTTTAGTTAAGCTCTGATAATTCACTTACACTTTTCATTGGACACACATGCACAGACTGACTCTTCATGGGGGATGTTGGGTAACCTGGGTCTTTATATAATTTATTAGGTGCTGGATTTTAATATTCGTTTCACTTATATTACATATACTGTAATTCAAAAGTTTGGGGTCAGATAGTTTTTGAAAGTTTTTAATGCTCACCCATGCTGCATTTTTTTGATCAAAAATACAGTGAAAGATTATTACATTTAAATGAAAAGTTATCTATTTGAATATATTTTAAAAATGTCTGTGATGCAAAGCTAAGTTTTCAGCATCATTACTCCAGTCTTCAATGTCACATGATCCTTCAGAAATCCTTCTAATATGATGATTTACTGCTCAAGAAAAAATTCTGATTATTATCAGTGTTAAAAATAGTTCACTGCTTAATAATTTTGTGAATTTGTTTTATAGAAATAGAATATAGAATAGAAAGTTTTAAAAAATAAATATTTTGTAACAAAGCAATTTTATATATCTTTCATAGTGCATATTCTTACATTTTTATTCCTTAAAAAATGACCCCACCCTTTATAATAATAATAATAATATTTTTTATTTTTGCACCAATATATGTGCCTTTTTGTATTCTGTCATGTTATAATAATAATAATAAATATTATAATATGTATTTACGATACTGAAAATACCTGCTGTGAAATCAGCTTTGGAAATTCAGTTTCAGTTTTGGAAATGTAGTTCAACGAATGTTTAAAATGTCATTGAATATGAATTTAATTTGCTTTTGAAATTTTATTATTGGTGCTGTAAAACGATTAATCGCGATTAATCACATCCAAAATAAAGGTTTTTCTTTACATAATATATTTGTATGTACTTTGTATATTTATTAAGTATATTTAAATACAAACACATGCATGTTTATATTTAATGAAAATATGTTATGTTTATATATTAAATATATTTAGATATAATATCAAGTATAAGAAAATGAATATATACATGCATTTACATGTAAATACTTTCAAAGTATATACTGTACGGATGTGTTTTAATATAATTAAGTATAATAAACAAACACAGCATAAACACATATATTATGTAAAGAAAAACTTTTATTTTGAATTTATTTGGATTAATCGTTTGGCAGGAATAATATATATATATATATATATATTGATATAAAGACAAATTTATACATTCTACTTCTTTTTTAAGTCTGTGGAGGAGGAGCAGCAATCTTCTTCAGTGGTCCCTGCAGTCCATCAATCCGCCATGAAGAATAACTGCACTCCCAGCCTTTGTCAGGCTCTCTATTTCAACACATGGACATGGCCACCGCAGGGGCCATCAAGTACTCATATATTTGTATCCTCCGTCTAACCCACAGGTGTAGCAGAGGTGATCGTGTTGGTGGGAGGGAGGCAGGCGATCGGTATGAACCAGCGCTCTCTGACGGCCGTCACCTGCTTCAACCCTCAGAACAGCAAATGGTATCCTCTAGCCAGCCTTCCATTCTACGACCGCGAATTCTTCAGTGTCATCTCCGCCGGGGACAATATTTACCTGTCAGGTACGTCAGCTTTTGGAGGGAAGGTCGTATATCAACAGAACAGACTCTGCGGTCACTTTCCAGACAGTTTTTGCAGTGATCTGATGAAGGATCGCCAGTGCGGTTACATTAATCTGCATCCACCGACCCGCAATATCAAAACATCTATTGCTCTCAATGCCAGATAAATGCAACAAACCCTTAATCAAGGTCACGTTTCCGTCCAGTTTATTTTGGTACTTGCCGAGGTTGTGTTACAAGTGTTGCTGTCCGTGCTGCATCAGTAAACAGGCGTAAATTTATTCCTTCATTTTTTCCAGAGCATTTTCAACATTGACATTGTACAATGTCAAGGCGTGATGGTGTGTGGTCTTGTTTCCAGGTGGTACGGAGTCAGGGGTGACAGTGGCAGATGTGTGGTGCTACATGTCTCTTCTGGACAACTGGAACCTGGTGTCCCGGATGACCGTCTCTCGCTGCAGGCACAACAGCTTGGTGTACGACGGGAAACTCTACACTATCGGAGGACTCGGGGTGGCTGGAAACTTAGACCATGTGGAAAGGTAATTTGTCCTGCAGTTAACTAGCTCGGGGGAAAATGAATGCACAGATGCGTTACGATGGCTTTTTCAGATGATTCATATTGCGCATTTACACTCAGAGCTGAAGAAGAACTGGATGTTCTTAGAAACTGGTGCCGTTATTTTAAATTCATTTATGCAATAGTTTTTGTTAATAATATTTTGAATGAGATTTTCTGATTTTATTTTTGGTTAATGTTTCAGTTATTCTGTAGTGTTTTAGTCATTAGTATTGAGTACATTAGTAAGCTTCCATATAATATGATGTTTTATTAAAATGCATATTAAAATACATTCTATTTACATTTTTTAGTAATTGTGTTTTTGACATTTGTAGTTTTTTTTTAAGCTCTAGTTTTTTAATAATTTCAATTAATGCATAAATAATACAAAAAATTAGTAGTATCAGTTGCTTATAAGTAAGCTCTAATAAAATGCTATACAATATTATTTTGTAAACACTATAAAACACTTCATACAATACTACTTTTTGTTGATATTCTGTTGAGATTAAATTTTTTAAATATATTTTTATGTCAGTTAAAGTTTTAATAATGTTGTTGTTTTTATTAGTGTGTGTGTGCGCATGTGTGTTTGTGTCTTTTTTAGTTGTAGTTTTTTGTTATAGTTTTTAGTTTCTTTGAGAGCTGTTCTAGTACTTAAACTGAATGAAAACTTAATATTTTATTGTAGTTATATTAGTATTCTCAGATATACATGTATATAATATTATAATATAATAATAATTCATACGAATTGGCAACTTGTAAAATATGTACGATTTAGCAAAAATCTTATGAGTGAGGTCGTATGAATTTGTACGAATTAGCCACCTCGTAAAATATGTACGAATTGCCGTGAGACTGGGTTGGACACACCAAGAAATATTGCATTACTGAGACAAACTTCCATACTTTGTAAAGACTTTTGGATCAAAAATCTAAAATTTGTATTAAATTGCATTTTAACTTCCTAAATAAAATCAGCTGAACCAGGCGGTGCCTGAAGATTAACCCTAAAACCATAAGAGATTCCCCAACATCAGATATCATCCATAATAAACGCTGGGAAATTAAAGTCAGCATGATTCGTGATTGATTTTGTGGGGAAAAAACTATTTCTTGCTCTTTTTTTTACTTTTTAGTGCTAAATCACGATAATGAAGAGCAAAGGATTGCCATTAGATGTTAAACTGATGTTTTACCGCTGTGTTTTATCATTCTAGTGCTGTTACAGAGACAAACAATCCTCCTTATGAACCATCTAAATGATTTGTTTTTTCTAGCAAGCTTTCATGCTATTCCTCATTAGCAGTACACAAACCCCATACAAAATCAATTGTGCTGTCAACATTATAATTACAGCGTATGATCAATATCAGTTAGCTACCACAGTGATTCTTTAATTAACACTCGGAAATTCTCTGTTTAAGAAAAGTTAAGAAAGTTTTCTAGTAATTATCACTTATTTGTATTACTGGATTGGGTGTGTGTGTGTGTGTGTGTGTGTGTGTGTGTGCTCTCAAAAAAAGCTGGAAGTAATTTTCTTTCTAGATTTTTTGTTATTTCTCATTATCATTGCACAAAATGTGTACAAAATCAATTGCTTTGTCAACATTCACATGATGATCAATATCAATTTGCTTTCACAATGTTTCCTTTATTAAGTAAAGCAGTAATCTCTTCAGTAAAGCAGGTTCTCTGTGTATTAACTGGCGGTCCGTTTGAAAACAGCTGATGGAGATGTACCGCTAATCAAAGAACCGGCTTGACTGACAAAATGCGCAATAAATATATATATATATATATATATATATATATCGCACAGCCCTACCACCGAGTTATGTGAAGCACTACATTACTTCATCTGC
>JAUMHR010000079.1:18377991-18389118 GCA_032361145.1 Enteromius fasciolatus
ACCGGCGTGACTGACAAAATGCGCAATAAATATATATAGATATATATATATATATATATCGCACAGCCCTACCAACTAGTTATGTGAAGCACTACATTACTTCATCTGCTCGTGTCTCCTCATGTGAATGTGTTTAACCTCTTGGAGTGGGACTGTGAAAGGGTCTGATGCTTCAATAGCGGGCGGCACAAGAGGGCGAGATTAAGCGGAGCAATCAAAAAAACATTATGGCCGGTATTAAAGGAGCCCGCCGCAGCTCATTACCGGCCTGAAAGGAGCTCAGGAGTCCCTATCAGTGCATGAGTCTGTCAAAACCAGCCTATAATTTGATATTTCTCTTTAACGTCCATCATATTATGACGCAGCAACTTCCCCCGACACCTTTGCTCTTAATAACCCTGCATATAAAGGTTTCCTTCCCTGCATACGATCATGTTACATGTATTAGTTTATGTATAAAGCCCTCAAGCATTCCAGACATGTATGTAGGTGTGAATGCTGAGTTCCTTCACCCAGCGGAGTGCTTCAGTCTGCGTTGCATGTGAAATCGATATCGTAACTCAACACATCACCATTATATTCTCATTATTGTGAGTTTAGCTGACTGCATGTCTCAGCAGCACCACAGGGATAAATACTTACTTTTGCAAGCATATAGCATGCTATTCGAGTTTTAACAAGCTCAACACCTTGAATATTTGATTCGAGTTTGAAGCCAGGGATTCGCGGATGGGTTATGTTGTACACAAGTGAATGCTAGGATCTGGTCGCCAGAGACAAACCAACACTCTTCACATGCCAACTGATCTTACTTCCCCTATCATGAAGTCATTTACGCCGCGTCGGCCGACTAGAGAGATGCTGTGCCGCTTGATTAATGTGATGAAGGCTTTATACATAAAATAGTCAGGAGTGTGTGTACTGTGTGACGGTGTGGTACTGAGTAGGGCTGTAATAACTAATCGATAAATTTAATAATCAACTCTTATAATAATAATGATCAGCAACAAATTTCATTATTGATTAGTACTTAAACTGTGCATGACGAATATCCAGCAGCAATAGCACTTTATTTAATATGCAAGTACAATAATAACATGCAAATGAGTAAATATTTGGACATGCTGAATGTTGTTGAATGCTACAATATTCAATACATTACTGATGCTGTCACTGATGGCAACTAATAGTAAAAATACATTTGCATATTAATATTTAGATTGATTTGAAATGGATATATATATATATATAACACATGCATGTAAAGATTTAAATATTATATTATAAATATTATTTTAAATATGTATGTATAATATTATTAAGTATGTATAAATGCATAATAAATATAAACAGTACACAGCAGTATATTAGGCAAACAAAAACGTTTATTTTGGATGTGATTAATCGTTTGACAGCACTAATGTAAATATACAGTTAAAGTTGAAATGTGTATGTACAAATGTCATTATTAAATGTAAAAAAAATCGTTATTGTGTATTTATTAATATTTGATTATTTATATATATATATATATATATATATATTTAAATAGGTAATATACCTTTATAATAAAATAGAATGAAATATATTATTACTTTATTTATAAATATGAACAAAATAAAATTAAAGTTAACATTTTGTAATCTATTAATGTTAAATATTTGCATTGGAATTTATAAATAAATATCTATATTAAATTTTAAATGTATGTATTGGTGTTAAATTTGTTAAAATATAATTTTAAATATTAATGTATAAATTCAAGCTTGAATTTTATGTGTATATTATCATCTATTTATTTTTTTAGGTGTCCAGCGTAAATCATCTCCAATTTGGAAACACCACTGAACATTGCATTACTGAGACAAATGTGTCTATATGCCATGTTTTAAGTCCAGCTTTGATGGAAATTATAGCTTACAAAGTCTAGTTCCATCTTTCGTGCCGTCCTTCGATCTCTAACCTGCCTTGTTTGTGGCTCTCCATCTGTCTTACGGTATGTTTTCATGCGCCGAGCCGTGAAATCATTCCCACTCAGAAGCATGCCTTCAGTAAGGCGACTGTTCTGCCACCCAGCATGACCACATTGGGCGGCTTCTGTCCCAAGGTCACGCTACTAGCTAAGTTGTTGCCATGAAACAGCTTTACATTTCATTTCTGCATTTTTGTTTGCGCACAGACAAAGTGCAGCTGATTGCAATTCCAAAACAAATAAAAGCAATGCTTTCCCTCCACCCCTAAACTTCATTTTGAGTTTAATGAGCTCATATAGATAATACAGCCAAATAGCTCTGGAATATTTAATATAATTGCTGAGTTCATTCAGATAATGAGTGCAACAACACAGCATTAGAGCGGAGATCGGAGCATAAAGCATGACCTCACATGCTCTGCGCTGCTGTTTCTAACACCATTAAAATCAAACTCTGCTTCTTGATTTCCTGGGTTGTTTGTGCAGCTGAGGCTTTGCATTATTACATGCTTTGTGTTGTTTAATATGCCCTCGTGGTTCTTTTGTTCTTGCTTTATATCTTGGAAATACATGGAAATGAGATGAAATCTTGTATAGATAGAACCATTAATATTAAAATAACACAGGCATAAGTAAATAAGGATTTTAAGAGTTTCAGGTTTAAATTGATGTGAGTACTTTAGTTACTTTAACTGCTCTCCATTTTTCTTTACCCTTTTAGCCTTCACTAACTCATTTAAATGGCCCTGAAGTGTGATCAATTCATTTTTAAAGCGCAATTATTTCGTGTAGTTTCTAAATTAATACGAGGTCATTAAACTGCATTCATAATAATTATAAAATGATTAACAAAACTGTGTAGTTTTAAATGGAGCATAATAAATACGATGAAATACGATGAAATAATTATATATAAAAGAGTGAATTATAATGCATGGCGCAATGTAATAATTTATATAAACAATCTTTTTTTGAATGTAACTTTGATAATATATATATATATATTTATTTATTTTTTTTTTTCCTTTCCTGTGTATATAATAAAAAAATTGCATCCTGAAAATATTAAATAAATGGGATTTAAAATTTGTACCTAATTTACTGTAAGTTTGTTTTTTTATTTTCTTTCTTTGCCAGTAAATATATATATATATATATATATATATATATATATAAATAAGCATAAACTAGATTAAAAAGTTTGTTGATACAAGTTTCAAAAGTTGTAAAAAACTGTAAAAATACATTTAAAAAAATAAACCCAAAACATAAGTGCTTATTGCAAGATAAATGTACTTGAAAAGCAACACTGAAAATCAAAACATATTAATATTTATTAATAACAGCTTCCAGCATACTCAAGTCTTCATATTGTATTCTGTGTTGTATCTAATGCAGATTTGTGGCAGTTTAATTACAAAATAACAACAGGACTTTTAGTTAGGTGTACTGTATATACAGTAAAATCTGCTTTGTTGTTTTGTTGAGGGAGACACTGGTAGTCCCAGATATATATTGAAGCCGTACTCCATTAGACACCATCACAGGTGTGACAAATGAATGGATGCCTTACGGCCTCATCTCACGCTGGCTGGCTTCTGAAAAGCTTTATGCTCTGAGATGAGAGATCCCCCCGAGGGTCTATTCACTTCCACTCTGCCCCGGCCAATGCTCAGCGTCCCTCCACAGAAACACTTTGACAGTAATCCTGTTCCTATTGTCCTGTAACCTGAAGAAGCTGTCAGGCCATTCAGTGCACCCTACTGAGCTCACACTCACAGTCCAGACTTAGAAACACTTTATTGCACGCAAATAGACGCAGACTGGACTTTGGGCACATTTTGAACCCTTTTAGTATTTCAACTGAAACTAAATGAAAGTGTGAAGTGTTGCATTTTTCAGTTAGCGGCTGTAGTTTTGCTTGTAGTTAAAGATAATAAGCCTATATATTTTTTTATATACAAGTTAAATATAACTAAATATTTTGATGACAAAATGAAAAGTAAATAAACTAAAACCTTAAACTAAAAGAAAGTAATTCAAGTTAAACAATTTAAATTTTTTTATTAAATATATTTCTAAAATTACTTAGTAATACACTCACACACACACACACATATATATTCTATACATTTCTAAAATAACTACAAAAATGAAAAATATGTTACAAAAAAATAATAAAAAATATATATGTTTTTATATACAGTATGGTATATATGTGTTAAATATAAATTAATATATTGAATTAAATATAAATTCTAATATACACTCTGGTCATATGTTACAAGTATTTTTTTCTGTCTTTTTTTTTAGCTAGCTTTATTTTGGTACTTCAGAATAACCCTAATGTGTGTCTGTTTGTGTATGCATATTCCAAAGAAGTACTAAAATAAGTCAAACTAAAAACTGAACTAAACTATACATTTAACTCCTTTACGTTAGTTTTCTTATAGTAGCTGCTCATGTAATATCGCAGTTATGATCAGTGTGTGTGTGTGTGAGGGTCATGTAGCGTGGGCTGCATTCCCTCACACCCCGCTGTGATAATCCAAGCACACGTGGGATTAGGAATTTTCAGAGCTCCATCACCCGCTGCGCCCGCTCCCCGTCCCCTGCCTCTCCTTCCTTCTGCCGGTGTGGAAAATGAGTATGAAGAAGAGCCAAAACCTCCCTAAACCCCTTCTCTAATTACAAACCTCTCCGATCGCGTCTCCTCAGCCCCGGCTCCATACGCGTGACCGCGGGCAGCATTCGATCGCCAGCCTCCTGGAGCGAAGCGCTCGGCAAGCGGCTCACTCCCTCCGACTCACTTCACTGAGCTTGTGGCCAGAAAAAGCTTCATCTTCCTCCATCATCTCAGAAAGGGGCATATTTAGTCCTGGTGGGCATCTAATGAGAGGAATCTGGGCGTCTCATGGAATATGCATTCGTAGCATCCCAAAAGAGGAACGTGTACGTTTTTCGAGGCATTGAATTATGATTGAAAGGGTTTTGTGCCAGAGTAAGTGTGATTTTAGATAATAAGGGTAATATTTGTTCAGCCCTACCCACCATTTTTTGATTATTGTACTGATATGAGTCAAGGATGAGTATACAGTATAATAACTTCATGTTTATTGTAGTGCTGTCAACGGATTAATCATGATTAATCATATCAAAATAAAAGTTTTTCTTTATGTAATATATTTGTATGTACTGTGTATATTTATTAAGTATATATAAATACAAACACATGCATGTATATATTTAATCAAAATATGTTATGTTTATATATTAAATATATTTAGATACAGTATAATACAAAATATAAGAAAATAAATATATAAATCCATTTACATGTAAATACTTTCTAACTATATACTGTATGTGTGTGTTTTAATATAAACAATAAATAAACAGCATGAACACATATATTATGTAAATAAAGACTTTTATTTTGGATGTGATTAATCATTTGACAGCACTAGTTTATTGTAATATTGATTATCAGCAGGTACAGATTAAACACATATTTTGATATTTACAATTTCTTTTTGTTATTAACATACACTGTATTAAATCTGTGTATGTTTGTGTATCTATATCTGTATCTATCTATCTATATATATATATATATACATATTTTGTAACGTATGTTACAAAATATTTTTTTTTGGGTGTGATTAATTGCAAATTAGTTGTTTGACACCACTTTTATATATATTTATATAAATGTGTGTGTGTGTGTGAGAAATATAGTATTTGGCCATTCCAGATGTCAGTGGGAACTTTTTAGCTTTCTCCCCAGTGAAACTGCAAGGTTTACTTCATAAAAAAGAAACAAAAAAGTTAAAAAAAAATTCAAAAAGTGCATAATGCCCCCATATTTTGTCAAAGTACGACCTCCCGTGTGTTCACAGAGGCCCTGAGTATTCACTGACCCCGGATCAGCTGTCGTGTGCGGTGACGGGGATATATTTTGGTTGCACCCACGGAGGGTATTAGGTTGGTGGAAGTAATGGATGTCTGAGCGAGACTGTGTACCATCAGCCAGATAAATGACTGGCTGATGGTTTGGGAGATTTCCAAGTTGCACCGGCAGGCAACTCATTTCTCTTGTTCTTCCCTGCCTTCCCTCTGCCCCTCCAGCTGTGGAAAGACCAGGCTTGCTGAAGGAAGATACGGCTTGTGTTTGAGAAACAGAGTGATGAACGGAGCCAGGGGAGAGATTAGGAATAGCCATAGTTTTTTCTGGGAGATATGCGGGTTGTGATGTCATGAAATATTATTTGCACTGTTTTTATAAATAAATGAATAGTTTGTGATGGATCGATGTGGAGATCAGGTTTGTATGGTGCAGCGTTGGCTCGTTGACGTGGATTTTCCGATTTGAAATTCTAAAATAATTCAAATAATTGCTTTAATAGAGTACTTTGAGTTTCTACTAGTTTCTAAGCATGACACAGTGATTTGAGAGAGCAATTATTCTGGCTGACCTAGAGCTCAAATTAACTTAAATGGCATTCATTTAACTTCATTTTCCGGGATTTTGCGCTGACAAGTGTGACTGGGTTATTCTTGTCGGAAAGATTTTGCTTCAAATATAAGAAGGTTGGTTCTTTTTATATATTTATTTATATATATATATATATATATATATACATGTTGAAGAAATATATATTTTTAAGGAAAAAAATGTATTTTATACAGAAAGAATACAGTAAAGACATTTCAAATGTTATTTGTATTTGAAATAAATAGTTATTTTGCATTTTAGATTTATATTACATTTAGTTGTAATAATATAAATATTAAGTAAGGGATAATGTAGAGGCAGCCGGTAGTTAGCGGAGGGTCTTGTATCACGCTGAAGGGGCTGATTTTGCGATAACTATCGGCTGCCTCTACATTATCCCTTACTTAATATTTATATTATTACTGATCCCGCTTGTGCGGCTACTTGCCACATAAGGAAAAAAACTGGACATGAATAGGAATTTGTAACATTTTATTGGCATATTTGTTTTAAATTAACATTTTTATCCTTCCGCGAAACGATATAGTACCACGCGACTAACATTGAAACGTTAGTAAGACAATTTATAACATCTACATATGAATATATAATAACAGATGTATTTTATTTATTTACAAGTATTAAATTGCACCTTATGTTGTCCAGTGTTTGTCACAAGATGGCGCCAAATGGTAATCTTTGTTGGCGCGGAGGGATTTTAAACAAATAAGTAGTACCGGCTATGCGTTATTACTTTGGAGCGGTTATTATTTGAAAAGAACGAACCTGCAAACAGTGTTGCCAAGTCCGCTTATTATAAGCGACTTTGGGCTTGGTTTTTTGTAAAGTCGCTTACAAATATTGATAGTCGCGGGTCGCGTTTTTTGGGCTTGTTTATAAAGTGTAGTTGCTTATTTGGGCTTGAGCCCAGCTCCATAATAAGTTGTCAAGCAGATATTTTCTATATGTTATTTATTAAACCATAGACAGATATAAACGATTTAAATGTAGGAGTTTGTCTAGACTGTTCCCTCTGTCCCTCCCTCCCCTTTCCCCATACACACAGGAGACAGCAGTTTTTTCCCACTCACATTCTAATAGTACTTCTAACGAGTACTAGCCAATCATAGGCAGGGCAGGGCTGCGCGCGAGTTGTGACTGATGGTGACTGACTGGATAGTTTTTTTGGAGGAACAAATGCCCAGGACAAAGTGGGCGAAATACGGCAATACGAAATACGTCCCCACGGATTGTAAAACTGGACACAGTTTATTTATTTTTCTCTTCCCTGAACCTAGGGGGGCTCCGTAGAAAAAGTCGCTTGTTTTGGGCTTGTTTTCACAGGCATGGCTGCTTATTTATCTCGCGAGATCTGCAAATGTCTCAACTGACCAATCAGAATCAAGCATTCCAGAGCGCCGTGTAATAAATAAAAAATACTATAGTTTTTATATATAACAATTATTAATAATTGAACACCAAGGAGAGGGGGGTGGTTATGGTGAAACTTCCAATCATTTGGTATCCCTGAAAAGCCCTGAATGTGAAGAATAGCTGGATGACAGTAATGTTGCTAATAACAAAGTGATGTCACAGATAAAAGTAAAGTGACATGTCTATAAAAGGGTAATATGATGATGCTAAAAAGAACATTATTTTGTGTATTTGGTGTAATGCAAATGGTTTAAGTTTCAAAAAACACATTATTTTCCACATACTATTATTGTTTCTCCTTTAAGCTCCGCCTCCTGAAACGGGTCGATTTGTACAAAGCTCATTGTTCTAAAAAAGCAATGTGTGCTCTGATTGGCCAGCTATCCAGTGTGTTGTCATAGGCCAAATACCGCAAGCGTGTGATGGATATGTCACGCCCCTTAAAATAACATTCTACTGCGCCCCGGGGATATGACACCAAAACAATACAAGCCAAAAAAGTACTGTCTTTTAAATAGTAAGTAGCAGTTCTTTTAATAAGAAACTGTAACTCACTTAAAAGTTATAACTTTTATGAAGAATATCTTTTTGGTTTTTAGGCTTTACTCTTTGCAACTTTAGGGAGCTTATCTATACAAAAAACGCTCATTACACTCCAGAGAGAAAAGAAAACTTGAAATCGCATCATATGACCCCTTTAAATCAGTGAAAGTCTCATTAAAGGCATCAAACACAGTCACAGGCTGTTCTTTTGCCATGTTCTGCGTCTGTGAAACCTGTACTGCTCCGCCAGCAGCACTCGGGTGTATGGTGAACACCGCTTCATTCAGCACATAATGAAAAGGGAAGCGCGGGTGGGTAATGAAGTCTTAGACGAGCTTCCGTGGCCACGACCGCTCGCGCCGTGAGCTTTGGTAATTGGCGCATGACCTACTCTGCCGTCGAGTTGTAATGTCACAATTTGTGTGTGATGCGCAAATCCAATTAAGTCGGAGTGCTGTGCCGAGTTCTCCTGATGGAGGCTCAAGGTGCCCTCCGCAGCGTTACTGTGTGTGCTGACGCCACTGGAAGCCTGGAAGAGCCACATCGCAAATTGGTGAGATCAGAGAGATTATTAGACATATCCGTGTGGGCTGATCGCGCCGGCCCTTTAAGAGCAGATTAGATGAAGTTAACAGATGAAATGAACATCTCGTGTGGACCGCAGACCAGACTAAAAAGCTGATTTTTATCCGCCGGGATGCAAAATAGTGTTAAGATAGGAGGAAGTAGTCGATGGATTAAACATTTGTTACACCAACGCTTGGAAAGATAATGAGTTTTGTTTGAAACACTTAATTAAGGCCAGTTCAAATGGAACACTAGTCAGCAAAACCTAGGAGAAATCACAGTTACGCTCCAGGAATTGATAATACATAGAATATTAATCTGTAAAAATGTATCTTTTAAGCACATGGTAAATGTGTGCTGATTTTTAGTAAATGTAATTAAACTTTAAAATTTTAAATTGTAAAATTGTAATTAAAATTAAAATCTGTAATTTCACATTTTAAAGAACACCTTTCATATATTTGCATATATTTGTCTTCCAAATAACCATTACCATGTCTAGACAGGAAAGAAGATATTGATTTAGAAAAATTAATAAATATTTAATTACATTTCTGAGTGAATAGATTTTATTTTATAATTGATCATTTATAATTAGAATTTAATAATTTTAAAATGAGTTAAAATTAAACCATTAAACTCATTAAAATGAGACCATTACTATGTCCATTAATATCTAAATGTAATATATATATAATATATATGTATGTGTGTGTGTTGTATTTTTAAATTGGGTTAACATTACAATGTCCAATAATATCTTCAATTAAAGTATATATATTTTTATTTTATTATTGTATTTTTAAATGAGTTAAAATTATTATGCCAGTTAATATCTGCATTTAAAATATATAGGTTTTTTTTTTCATTTTATTTATTTTGTTATTGTATTTTTAAAATAAGGTAACATTACTATGTCCATTAATATTTAGATTTAGATTATATATGTATATATAATTTGATTTGATTTGTGAGTGAAAAGGTCAAATAAATTGGGTGAAATTTCAAGTAAATTTGAATGATTTTATATAATAAAGACACAGTAATTATGTTATTTTGCATCATACTTGGTATACGAGCATCCTTCCCTTTCATATACTGTATAATAAGCACAGGCTTCAGCTCCAGTGTCCTGTCCTTGATTATCACACTAAAAATTAAACGGCCACTAAATAACTAACGGCCTAAGTATAACATGTCCCGAGTTACATTACAGGAGTTGTTCTGTTATTTTTCTGGCCCAGGATCAGGTTTGTTTTCTTCTGCAAAGCAGGTAGTGCTTGCTTTCTTCTGTGAGTGAATGCAGCGTGACACTGTAAGAATAATAAGTACTGTATGCACAGAGTCTAACTTTGTCAGAACGTTTTATTTTGCTTTTGTAAGTTTGATATTTAAACCTGAACTTTGATGTATAATTAAAAAGTGTATAAATAAATTAAATAATGAACCAATGTAAGTTACATATCTCATTTGGAGCCTGTTAATTTATTGATATGACATTGATTTCTGTCAATATTCTTGACCAAAGCGTGAAAGCTCTAAAGAATTAATTTGGAGACAGTGATGAAGCTATTAGCAGCGCAGCAGATAACACACACCGTAATTAAGCTGCTCGGAGACGCTTTGTGCTCGGCTTGATATCCTTTGCATTTTTAAATTTGTTTGCTCTTTGCACTTTGCTTTTAGTTTTAGTTTTCCATTTATAATTGTGTTCACTTTCTCTTAGGGGTAGGACATTTTGTAGGCTATTCTAGATTTGAACCAATTCCAGTAGTTATGATTCTATTCCAAAATGATTATTTGTCATTTTTATGTTAATTATTCAGTTGTGCATTTATACACACACACACACAAACACACTATCTATCTACAGTACATCTATCTATCTGTCTGTCTCTCTGTTTTTATCTATTTATTTACTTTTTTTTATATAAATCACAACATATAGCATTTATACTATACTTTATAGTTTTAAATACTGTATATATATTTTATAAATATTATTATATTATATAATATATATAATATTATATATTTGTGTATATATATATATATATATATATATATACACACACACACACACATACTGACTAAACTCCTAAACATTATTTACTTG
>JAUMHR010000079.1:18397123-18424390 GCA_032361145.1 Enteromius fasciolatus
TAGCAAACCAGACATGTCTGTGTGTGTGTGTGTGTGTGTGTATATATATATATATATATATATATATATATATATACACACACACACACGCACACACACACATATATATATATATAGATAGATAGATAAAGAATATGTATGTATGTATGTATATTTCTTTATTTTTAATTTCCATTTCTTTTTAAACTTTGTGGACATAATTTCCCAGAATACATTGTGCATTGACTTTCTTTTAAGTCCAATCCAATTAAAATCTTTGCAAAGGTGTGACCAATTAACAAATCCACACTACCCATCTTCAGCTGTAATTTTGTAGATATCATGCTCTGTATATCCGGTTCACAAAAAAGCACTGCGTCTTCATTAGACCACATTGCAGCAATGCTAAAAGTCTGTCTTGTGTGTTCTTCAGGTACGACACCATCACAAATCAGTGGGAGACGGTGTCTCCACTGCCCAAGCCCGTTCATTCGGCGGCTGCCACCGTGTGCGGTGGAAAGATCTACGTGTTCGGTGGCGTGAACGAGGCCGGACGCTCAGCTGGGGTTTTACAGTCTTACATCCCTCAGACCAACACCTGGAGCTTTATAGAGTCCCCCATGATCGGTAGGTACTTCGCTTAAACACCAGTTTGTTAATGGAAAATGAAAATTGTTCATTTGTGCATCTACATTTTCACCCAAAGACAATTTAAAAACGTGTTTGTCAATAAGGCACCAGGAGGTGGTTGAGTATTTGTGGTCTGCCATGGTAAAAAGGCTTTTATGGGGTTGTTTGCTTTGCTCAGGGGGTCAATCGTAGCAGAAGAACAGCAGGACTGATACGGCAGATTGGGACTCACCATCTTTACTTGCAGTAGGAGGTTTTCAGGCTTCAATTAGCTCAGTGATTGCTGTGCTATGGCATCATAAAACCCATTTCATAAACTAAATGAACTTGGTAATTAAATTAAGTTGCATTTGGTACATAGAACTAGATAAACATGACGAATAATCATGTGAGTCCTTCATGATCATCTTTACTTGTAATGGTTGTTCAGACACTTGAGTATAGCACCCGATATTTAATTTTAAACAGTAATGAACAATAATTTGGCAATTTATCAATGTTGGTTTATGTTCATGTAAAGTTTACTTATGCTAATATATTTTGTAACATTAAAAAAAAAAATTACATTCATTTGACGTTTTATTTAAGATTGTAATGTAATATTTAAATTACTTTATTATAATTTATTAATAGCAAATGTCGTTAAAAAAACTAAATATTTATGATATCTAATGTTAAAAAGTAAAGGACAAAAACTTTACAGCATTTATTACAGTAATAGTTCCCCCCAAAATGACAATTCTGTCATCATTTACTCACGCTCGAGTAGTTCCAAATCTGTATGAATTTCTTTGTTCTGCTGAACACAAAGGAAGATATTTCGAAAGAAGTTTGTAACCAGGCTGTTTTTGGTCACCATTGACTTCCATAGTATTTTTTTTTTTCTATGGAAGTCAATGGTGACCAAAAATGATGGTGACCATCATTTTTGAGGGAACTTTCCTTTAATCTTGGTTCATATTATTTCAATTATCAATACATTTTTAACATTTAAATTCAAACATAAATAAATGGCATTCATTTATTTTAGATTTATATTATTTAAGATTAGAATATTATAAGAGAAATATTTTCCTATAGTATTTAAAAAATAAATGCTGTAAAAACTGAGCAAAATTCGTACCTTATTTATTTATCTTTGTTCATGTTGCTTCAAACACTATTTTGAACCTTCATGTTTGAAACGGTGTATATTGTGTGCAACACCAGTGGTAATATTTATATCAATTATAATACAAGTAAATAATGATATAAGCCATTACTGTTATAATTTTTGTTGACTAAACAAGGATAAATGCTAGCATGGTATGATTTGTTTTAGGAATAAGCCTTCCTCTATCCTGGCACTGTTAGTGTTTGGTTTTCTCTCACAGATTGACCGGCATTTAAGTATTCATTTACAGTAGTGTCCTTTATTTATTACCCAGAATGAGCCATTCTACCATTGCACACAATATTTCCACGGAGGTGATGGCCTTACGCTCAAGGTTTATTTCTTCAAAGGTGTTGTCTGAAGGCCTTCAGTCAGTAGTAAACACTACTGAGCAAACACTAGTTCAGCCAGTGCCAACAAGACAAGCTGTCAGTGAAGGTCGAGCAGGCAAAGTGCCACTGGAAGTCCATGAAGCCATGTGGACAGTGGGAAATTGATTGCAAACAATTGCTTGTACAAATTACACAAGATTGCAGGGCGTCTTTAGAGTACAGGCACATTAAAAAGTGATTCAGGAAGCCTCTGGACAGTCTGATGAGTTATCACTGAACTGGCTCCAAGCCACGTCGACAGACATCCCTCAGTCTCTGGTGCTGATAAAACACGCTTAAAGCATGTCAATTGGCGCGAGACGTCTGAGATGGGTTTGACTGAAGTAGTCTCGCTTAAAACACTTCAACTTGTTTATCGCGGACAGAAGGTTACTGCCGGCGTTCTCACCCTAACTCTCTGGGAATGCTGTTATTCAAACAACTCCTTTCCCATTTTTTTTCGCTTCTAATAGCTTTTCTCTGCTGCATTCCGCCTCTACTGAAAATTGAGCGAGACACCTCTGCAAATTGGTGGCACGAACTGTTGTTGTTGTCTTGCTTCGCTCTCAAAAAGCTGAATCTCTCATGTCTCCATTGTACCAGATACAGGTGCCCCGTTTGATCGAAACCTTGAGACGTCTTGCCGGTGGCGAGAATTCAGCATCAAAGAAGCAGCCGAGCTTTGGCATCACATTCGAGCCCCTCGAGTAGCGAGAACGTGGGCCAAACCCAACAATGAGCTCTGCTGATAGCATCAGCGGTGGGTTTGAAATCGAGACAACAAACAGATAAACAGAGCATTGCGTGGGGTGAGATTAGGATTTAACGGACGTGATCCTACGGCGCCGGCGACTCAAAGTGCATGCGAGATGCATAAAGTGACTCTGCACAAAAGCAGTCGTTTTTGTAAGGGGAATAAACGGGAGTGCCAGAACCGTTCTCTCGTTACTGAAGACGATGCCTCCCCGTGGGTTACGCCGCCGATCAATTCGGCAACGCGTGCTGTGACTGGAGTGCTATAAAGAGAGGGTGTTTTCTGGACCGTCACTCAAAGTCTAGCGGTGGGGGGGGGTTTAATGAGAAGCACCTGGCAGTCACACCGCCGATTGAGAGCCCATCTCGCACTTCCTTTTCAACCATTAAATCCAGCCGCTGTTTTACAGATCGCTTCTGTGCTCGGCTTCTCAAGCGTCAGTCGAAGGTACGGGAAAAAAACAAAACAAAACCTTGAACGCAACCACGTGAATTATTCATAGATGTAATAAATTGGCCCAGCTGTAATCGTTTGGGAGACAATTTCTCTGTCAGAAAGCGAAGGCTGATAGCCTCTCTCTCGCATTCGGCTCGACGACCTTTTCCATGTTCACGACCGTGCATCGGGCTGTCAGTCATTTGCCCGCTCATGAAAAGATGTGATTATTTCAGTTTCTTGGCCATTTACCCCGTGTGAAGAAGGATAGAGTGAGTAAAACCTGTCACATTGCGAGGGGTCTACAGAGGTAATTTCCTCTGTATGGAATCATTAGACGAAACAGGCGACATATATATCTGTTTGCCATCATTTGTCATTCTCCGCTTAATAACGTAAAGCATAAAGGATACAGGGACGTGGGAAATGAAACGTGGCAGCAAACAGGCTGGGAAAATCATAAATGCATTACGAATGGTGCTTCAAACCCGATTTCGAAAGATTGCCGACTGACACAGTACCCAAGTCCGTAATCTACCTCGTTAATTATCTGAAGCTTCCCGAAAGAACATTGCGAAGTCGCTCTGATAAGGATGTAGGCATCCCAGAAGCTGTATGATTTACTCATAGCTCTGAAAAGCACCACACATCTTGCATTGAGCACAATGTGTAAGATAACGCCAAAACAGGGCCTTTATTCCAAGGCAAAAATTCATCAACGTACATCAGAGTAACTTCTATCTGTTGTTCTCTTGCCTCCTGTGCTCCTTTCGGGCTTATTTAGATAACAAGTATGCTCCCGCTGTGAGCCTCAATGGTTTTATCTTCATCCTGGGAGGAGCCTACGCCCGGGCCACCACTATCTATGACCCAGACAAGGGCAACATCAAAGCCGGCCCCAACATGAATCACTCCAGGCAGTTCTGCAGGTTGGTCTAATGAACAGTAGATTGCGCTACATGATGCAATAAACGATTACAAATGGTCTCTTGTTCTTCTTCCCCCAGCGCGGCGATCCTGGACGGCAAGATTTATGCAACGGGAGGGATCGTGAGCAGCGAAGGACCGGCGCTGGGCAACATGGAGACCTTCGACCCTTGTACGAACACGTGGACGCTGCTGCAGAGTCTGCCATGTCCACTTTTCAGACACGGATGCGTGGTTATAAAGAAGTACATTCAGAGCGGCTGACAACTAACTCGGCTCTGGACTTCTCTAATGTCACAAACTGGCCTAAACCAGCCCATCGAGCTCCATCCTGGGTGGAACGCGGTCAGACTGTCGCGGACGAGATTTAGCAAGGGATTCGTAGCGTAGCCCCCACCCCACGCCCGCACCTCAGGTGTCGTGCCATTGGAACGGTATTCTAGGTCGCCAAATGCTATTTTTTTTTTTACTCTCCTTTTAATGTTTGAGTTGTTCTTCTCCCACATCATGTTTCTTTGATAAGGTTTCGGTCAAATCGCGTTTTTTCCAATCTGTAGTCATTTCATGAGATTATGTGGGCTTGTGTGTCGTATATAAAGATCAGTTGCATCACGCAGGGACTTCTGCAAGAAGCCAAAGGACGTCGATGCTAGTCATGTTGCCCTCCAGCGAGGGTCAGCACTAGCGAGAGCGGGGATTGAATGAAGGCCCTCTTGAACTCCAAAGCACAAAATACCAGAACCTGTGATGCCCAGAGGAGTTTCATTTCATTTTGTTCTGTGTAAATCATTCCACCTCTTCTTTGTGGATTTTATCCTCGTGTTTTATTCCAACCCACGAGCCCGCAGCCATGGCAGAATGCGGATGGAGCAAGATGGATGGAGAAACTTTGTATTATAGGGAAGATATGTATATTTTAAAAACCAATGAAAATTGTGTATAAATGTTTTTAGAAAAAAATCAATGGCTTGGACAATGTCTGTAAATCTGTACCTTACTGGAACAATTTACGCTATTAATGCTGAAATACATATCCAAAATTCTAAAGAAACTAATTTGAGTTTGTTCATTCATTTTTTGCTAATTGTTTTATTTTATTTTTTATTTGGGGTGAATGTCTATTCATAGTTTTGTATTTTTAAGAACACTTAAAAAACTTGCCATTCCATAGTTTTAAATGCCTGGTAAATTAAGCTATTATAAAAAAATACTTTGAGGCGTAGCACAAAAGATGAACGTAATGTAAGATATTTCTAAATGAAAAGGTGCTGTTTTTATTGGTCAATCTTACACTCATCCAGAACTGTTTGCAATATGCCATTTAAATTTTCCAATTTATGAACAGTACACTATCCAAAATGTGCCGTAAACCTTATTACAAAACAAGACAGGAGTCAGGTTGAAATTGAAACACTAGAGCGACTTCAATTTGCACCTTTTATTCAAGTATATCACAGCAGTTTATTTCAGAAATTACAGTAAATATATCATTTCACAAAAGAAGGACTGCAGGGAAGGATAGAACAATATGTGTGGTTTTGATTTGCTTCGTAGTAGTAAAAAGGGACAAATTCTGGTATTACTCAGAAAAAAATAATAATAATTGCCTCAACCTTGTTAATCAATAAGGAGTATAAATCTACTGATTAAATAAGATTAACTAAAAACCATTTGCTGCCAAAAAACAAAGGAAATCATCATCTCCAACACTAAGCACTGACTTGAGAAACTCCAGGACTTTTACACCAAAAACAACTTAGTTTAGTCGGTTTTATTTACCTACCTAAAGCAAAATGTTATTGTTCTATGGACTTTCTACCGTCAGTCAAGTAATCTGAATTAGACTCTGGTCAACTAAAGGTAATGAACTTTAACTTGTAGTCAAAACACAGAACTACATAGACTTTCATGCCCACATTGTAAACCTCCCCCTCATCTTCTACGGTAATTCCGAAAAATTTAAAAGAAGCACAACCACCATCATCTCCACCCTTATGGAATAAATATTAATGTAGCAGAGACCTGAGACCAGTAAACCCCGTTTCTGAACGCCGTGCAACACCTGCTACAAAAATGTGCTACATCGTGTCTCGGCGCTAATTTAATGTAACAACTTTTCCAATTAGTTTCTGTTGAACGAAGTGTTGAACACCTGACGACGTTAAAAAATGTAATAAATAACAAATGGACAGGCAATAGCACGGAGGAAGATGCGACTGCGAAAACGATCAATGAAATGGACTGAAGAAAGCACGGCCGATGAACGAAATCGTGGGACGCACAAAACTGAAACATACAGTACATAACATTTCAGCGATATTACAATGCAATTTCTTTTCTCGGCTCAAACGCAGAACAACAAACCCAAGGATTACTGCAGCAGCCACATGATGTGCTCACATCGGAGAGGTGATCCAGTACCTTAGCTTGAGTTTCTGAAGGGCGCAGTCATTTTACAGAGGTCAACAAATACTGCTTGTAAGTAAACACGTGATTACTTTTGTCTCTTCGCATGAAAACAACTTGCTGAGGTAGCTGCGGTTCTGTCTCTCACATGCACTGCAGTAGTCCGAAGCTAACAGCTAACTCCTAGTTTTTTTCCTTTCCTTTGCATATGTCTTAAAAAGTGTTAACTTTTTTTTTTATTTTTTTTATTCTGTTTTTTTTTTTTATAGCACCGAATCCTAGTCAAGGTCACGAGAACTCAAACTTGGATCAACGTTCTTTATAAAGCGGTGAAAGCTGAGAGTTAATGAAAGTATGAGAGGGAGAACTCCAAATGCCAAAATGCACAGAAATCAAGTTATCAATGTGACCGCTAACAATATTAGACAGTACAAGTCAACACAATGAAAACATTATAAAAGGCCAAAAAAAATATAGTAATGCTTTAGTTCAAAGCTTTAGCACTGCCTAGACTGCCATTTTAACTTCCAAAACATCTCTTATGTTTAGTCCACGTATGTTATGTTACAATAAAAATGGATGGCAAAAAGAAGCCACGATGTATGATGGAGCAACTTGACTCGCAAACCATCGAAGACTCGACTTGGCAAATGGTTAACTACAACATACGCCATTTTCCCCCTCGATTTGTAGCCCTGTGGCTCATCCATAGACATTGATAGTCAATATTCAGTTACGTTTTTAGCCTATTTCAAAGGTTTAAGGCACATGCTAGGCAGTGCAATCACCTAATAACTACTCGTAAATCCAGTTAAACCACAAATTGGTTAGATGGGTCTAAAATAATACCACTCCTCTCCTAAAGGTCGATTTTACCCAGAACCGGTCTGTTTTCCATTGGTTTTCTGCAAACATTATAGTCTAAATAAGGAGAACAGCGTCTCATTTGTCACAAGGAAAGGTTGGTTTACAATACAGAGGCCTTGCAAATCTTACAATTAACACCAAGTAGAAAAAAAAGCTCTAGACGTCCCTACAAAAACAAGTTTTTTTTTTTTTGTTTTGTTTTTTTTTCCAGCAAGAGTATCTCTATGTGGCTAAAACGTGTGGATAATCCCAATAGTGACAAGGGGTGACATCAGGGTGGATGTAGAAAGAGGGCGATGTAGTTTATTTCCACAGTAAATGAGCAGCCGACTCGCGCTGTAGGGCATCACACCATCCGTATTCAGTTTTCCACTGCTGGTGAGAATCTGTGTGTATGTAAGTGTGTTTGCTTCCAGTAGACGGAGGCTGAGGTTGCTTTGTGACATCACACAATCTTTTATTTTGTACTGTTTGTGTTTTGTTTGCTTATTTATGAGAACAAGGAGCAGCAGACGACAAAAAAGAAGAAGAAGAAAAAAAAAAAAATCAATAGCACCCAATAGCACCAAGAACGATCGTCGGCAACTAGCATGTATGTGAGTTTACAAAAACGAAACGAATAAAAAGGAAACCTCCAGGAGTTTTCGTGTTTGGTTCTGTAGACTGGTTCTGTTTCAGGTACCTGAGATGATAGCACCAAGGTCGCCTTTGTAAGCCTTTGTTTCTAATGGCTGCACCTTTTTTTCCCCTTACTGCTGTTATTTGAGACCGAAGCATCCAGACCTGCTCCACGTTAAGGACTTGGCTCAGAACGCCGGCCTCTCCCTCTTGCATCAAAAGAGTCTCAGATCAAGTTTCTCTCTGAAAGCCCTCTATTCATCACAGGAATGTTTCGAAATGTTCAACTTGTCTTTCCATCGCCTGCAAATCAAAAGACAGAGAGCAACATTGTTAATTGCATATTTTGTTAAATGTGGATGCAATCAAACAGTATCGTGGTTATTTTATTCATTTGTCTTAATATTCAATGAGTGTTTTTTTTTAAAGAACTTTTTAAGGTCATGATTGTATATTTTCTGTACACTACAGTTCAGATGTTTGGGTTTTTGATTAGTCTCTTATGATCACCAAGGCTGCATTTCTTTAATCAAAAATTAAGTAAAAACGTACTGTTATCTATTTTAATATGCTATAAAGCTCAGCAGCCATTAGTACTTTTGAGTGGCACATGATTTTTTTTATTTTTCTGATTTTTTGATATTGAGTGCAGAAGACAAAATGTGTTCAAATAGAATTGTTTTAGGGTGTATATATTACACCTACACACACATACCTGTATATATACACACACACAATATATAATCTGTATGTATATACACACACACATATTTGACAGCACTATACAGGTATATTGAAATCTAATTGGACCCTCAATGTAATGGATTTGTTTTCTTCCTGCAAGATGGGTAGATAGCTATGCTAGCAGTAAAATGTCATGATTAATTCAAACCATCATGGCAGAACATGAAGCAGTCAAATGTAGGTTGGAGGACAAAGTTTCATGTAAAGAGGAACTAAATCAAAGGCGATCAGCTCCCCCCCCCCCAGTTCACCCTAAAATAAAAACTGTTAATTTAGACAATATGAAGGTGAGTGAATACTGACAGAAGTATTTTTATTTTAGACTAATGAGATTTCCATGTGGGCGGAGCTACCCTATGCAACATGACAAAAACAGTAACCAAGTAACTTTATCACACGGGTTAGGACTCTGCTTTCCGTTCTTTATCTGACATATTAATTCTAATTCAGATCAAAGTGTAACTAACAATTAAACTTTCGGCACAGTACAATGTGCAAACAATTAACTAAATCATGTTCAATTTCCACTATCCTCTGTGGAGTTCAGCCCCAGTCCAGCAAAAAGATCCAACAATCTGACGAAGACCAGCGGATTAAAATCTAAACACATACAGCTTTTCCAGATGGTCTGGATTGCGAATCATCCTGGAATTAATAAATGCTACTCCATTAGGGTCCTCTCAAAGAGGAATTGGTACACAACATGCAAATTAGCCTTCAGTCGCGTCGGCCATAATTCCTTAGAGCAATTCTAATCTGTTTCTGCTGGGCAGCTACCATTACTATTGTATTTGAGAACGGCGCACATAATTTCCCAGGAGGCCGTGCGAGAGCTCTCCACCATCGGTGCACCGGAGTAATTTAAACATACAGCAGCTGTTCACTGTGCCGTGTTCAGTCACTGTGTATCCATCTCCTCTGAGCCGCTGTCACACACACGACACATGACTGAACTGAACATTACGAGTCATTAGTCAGTACAGTGCTACTAGTTAATAATGGGATCGTTTTAATTCAGTGGTTGACTGGCTCAGCATTTATTACAACAAATAATTGGAGATAAAACATGCGGATGTACTACAATATTTGAAGTGTACTTACAGCCTAATCCAGAGTTTATAATCGTTTTACTTCTATAATAATAATAAAAAAATGCTTTTTAAACTGTAAATACACATGAAATCTCATGAACTGCAAAATAAAATGGTACCCTTCATATGAAATCTTATTAAACCATAAAGCCATGGAACATCATATGTGTCTATGTGTGTGTGCGTCACTCGACCTCTATCAGACGGGTTTTGTCGTAGTCTCTGCGGTGCTGGTAAATACACTGGCTAAGCACCGAGTAAACTCTCTCCAGATGATCCACACTGAAGCCGTCACTTTTCACAACCGCCTTCTCCAGCAGAGCCTGAAACACAGGAAAATAAACATGATTAGGAAGAAGAAAAAAAAAAAAAAAAAAAAAAGACATTTCTGGCATCGTTTACTGTAGTTAATTTAATTCCAAAACTGTGGTGGAAATTTTGAAGACTGTTTTTAAAGCTCTTTTCCATCCAGTTACAATAAACATGGAGTAAAGCTTTCAAACCTCAAAAACACCACAAAATCATCAAGAAAATAGTTTGTATGACTCTTGAGCTTATTTCAAGTCATCTGAAGTTCATGACAGCAAAAGACTCAAATGAGCTCATAAGAGAACCTTTTGAATCTTTTCAATGAATCATTTGATTAGTTTCATAAAACAGGACTGATCTGGTTCAGTTCAACCCTTCACAGCAGTTAGCAACAAAAACTGAGTGAAAAACAACTTCATTTTTAATAGGTTTCTCACACAAAGCTACAGAAGTTGTTTATGAACAACTCTAATAGCGCTTTTGTATCTGCTTTTGCTTTAAAACTTCATTTTAACTGCATGGAAAACCACATCAAGTCTTCAGAATGTTATTTGTTGAGCTCCAAGAGTTTGACACAATATGAGGACGAGTAAATAATGACCACTTTGATTTTTGGGTGAACTACTCCTCGTAAAATAAGCATACTCTACAGTTATAATTGAAACATTCAGCCAGAAGCTTGGTGCTTTTTAGTATTTGATTTGTTAAACTCACATAATGGGGTTCTTTTTTTTTTTTTTTCTGAGAAAAGCACTAATATTTGAACAAGAATGTTTCAAGTAAGATCTGGCTCTGTAAGTGAGGTAATGAATAAATCTTATAAAAACTTCAAATACACACGCATCAAGCATTTTTGTAAGGTTCACGCTGACTCGGAGTCTGTCTCTCGTACAGATTTTCGAGGGAAGGTTTGACCTGCACCTGCTAACAAATAACATTTCAGCCAAGCATTAAAGCCGCTGATGAACGTGCGTCCTGCGGTTTGCTGCGCTGCTGGAAAATGACTGTGGCGTCTTGAAGAGGCTTAATTTGAAGTTGAAGTTTAATGACATTGTTTTAGTTTCCAGAGACCGCTCTACAAACACGCAGTGAAGGAAATGAGAGCTGACAGCTAATGCGGTGTGGAGGCAGGTGTGGAGGGAAACTCGCAGGTGCCAAATCTAGCTCATCACAGCAAACAACTCAGCCTCCTAAGAATAAAACCATGCTTAATCCGGTTCTCCAGAAAACACATCATTTCCAGACCCTTTAGGAGTGGAAAAGTTACAACAACTGTCTAAATGGATAACACAAAATCATTCGTAAATGTTTTAATTCTGGTTTTCCACAATTAGTTTGTGATTACAGGGAAATTAATAAACATTTTATAAACACACACACAAAAATAGCAAAATCTGGCTTGGAAAATTATTTAGAATTGAAATAAATTTTATAAAATTACAGAATTATATACGAAGACACGGGAAAAAACTTTTTGAATGTTAAATATGTATATGATATATAAATGTTATCCATCTATGCTACAGAAATATGTAAAAACAAACACACACACACACATATATATACTGTACACATATATGCATATGATATAGACACACACACACACACGCATATCTGTGTGCATGCGTATATATATATATATATATATATATATATATATACACACCGTTTTTTTTTAAAGAGCAATGCAACGGATTCAGAACAAAAACAGACCTGTTAGCCTATTAAACATACACAAGAACCCAAGCGCACACGCATACTCACAGAAAAAAAGTGGAAAAATAAATGAACATTAACCGAGAGGGTAACCTCCAGAAGATAGTTTGACCGTACGCACACCTGCAAACCAAACGACTGTGACAACATTGAGCTCCCAACACGTACACCCAGGAAGGGAGGTCAGCCATCTTCAAAAGCAATTAAGATCACGGCGACAGCTAATTAAGCCACATCATAATTACCTTCATTTCATGCGCAGCTCCAGAATGTGAGTATTTACTGTTTGGACTGGGTTTAATTAAAAAGCCTCAAACTTCACAGTGGCCTTTCAATTGACATGTTCATCACAACGATCCTCCGGCCAATCGTGAGCTCATCAAGTTGCGCTGGGACAAGTTATTACTCGGACTGCACTGGTCTGAGTCAACATAAACAGTGCTGTTTTCTGATAAGGTTGGAGACCGAAAAAACAAAGCGCAAGAAGTGTGCCCAGATTAACAATAGACAGCAGTAATTGAGGACTCGGGTTTGGTTTTGGGGAGACATTTAATGAGAAAACGCATCCCCTGCAGACAGGTTTGAAACCGTATCTTTGCAGCATGATGGCAGCCCCTGAACCAATGAAACGTGTTCATTAAAAACCACTGGAGGACATTAAAGGTAAATATCAGTAAAGCAACAAAAACAGAAAACAATGTATAAATAGTCCTCACTTTAGATGAGCTCACAAAAACAGACGTCTGGCAACTACTAAATGCTTTATAACTACCTGACTTAATCATGAACTACAGCAGGAACATGTGTTAATAAAGCATAAATGAACAACTATTATCATGTGTCTAAATAATAAGATGTATTAATGTAGATTTAATTAATTTATTAATAATTTACTTAAACTTTCTATATTATCTTATCAAATACTGACAACTCCTAAATAACTGGTTTGTAAATAATGTAATAATTAAAAAGTGATCATTAATAATGTATGAAAATACAATAATTAAACATTATATATATATTATATATCAAGAACAAGGCATTTACAGATGCACTTGTAAACTGTTTATTAATGCAAAATAATGTTGGAACAATGGTTTATGAAGGATTAAATAAACGCTTACTAATCACTAATCATTCATAGTGTGTAGTTATTATAAAGTGCTACCAAAGTTTGTAATCCACAGATGATAGTGACTTTATTTGATAATCATGTTAAAGGTCATGTTTCGTAGAGTAGCAAAAGTGACGTGTTTTTACTACGTTTCTGGATCTGGGATCATTTTAGTTGCGTTGCTGTCTATGGAGGGTCTGATGGCTCTCTGATTTAATCAAAAATACCGTACTGTGTGTTCCGAGGATGAATGAAGGTCTTAAGGGTTTGGAATGACATGAGGGTGAGTAATTAATGACAGAATTTTAATTTTGAGGTGAACTAACCATTTAAACAGGATCCACTGAATGTCTGGCAACTGAAATTACTTAGTTGAGGACAGTCAGAGATTGTGGTGTATAAAAGATAAAACATTATATAAATAGTGTTCATTTTTTTGCACACATTGTTTGGTGTCTTAACACCTCAATGTATCTCTGCGAGCCACAGGGTTTAATTTGGTTTTGGTTGTGCATGCATTTTTTTTTTACTTTCAAAGCTTTTGAAGGTTTGGTTGCTATTGACTTGTATTATATGACGTTTGAGTTCAGAAACAAAGTCACCTACATCTTGGTTGCCCTGGGGGTAAGCAGCTAAACATCCAATTTTCATTTTTTGGGTGAACTATCCCTTTAAAACATTTATTATAACATTCACACATAGTGTTCAAATTAAGATCTGTTACATGTACTTATGTTTTAGAACTCGCTTTCCGTTTTTAGACGCTGCTTCCCACAAGCAGCTGGTTTAAAAACAAATACTATTCTTTTAACTTAAGTTAAAGCATGCTTTGTTAGTATAATGTCTGCTAGAATACTAAGAAATTTCAGTTCAGTTTCAATTTTTTAATTAATCTTTCTTTGAAAAGCGAGACAAAATAGTAAAACGCACACTGTGGCTGTTTATGTAGTGGTAATAAAAAAAAGATGTCAAAATACATGGGGGGAAAAATGTGAATAAAATGTGTTCGGTATTCGGCCTTCAGCAGAGTGTATCGTTTTGTTCAGTTTTGGCTTCGGCATTTTCATTCCACTGCATTCCCAATAATTGGCTGAAATGGGCAGAAGTATCAGTTCCGAACTCTATTGAAGGCTTTTAAAAATTAGAGTAAATAATGTAAATAAATGCTCATGGAACTGTGTTTTTTGCTATCATAAGATATTGCATTCTTTTTTTTTATCATATCAAATTATTAGTCCATAAAGTAAATAGTGTAGAATAAATATTCATGCAGTTGTGTCCTTAGCTATCTTCATACATTATTAATTCTTTATTACTTTGATAAAAAATTCTTCAAAACAATCAATGACATTATGGTGACACAACATGTAATGAATGACAGAGGAGAAAATGCTAAATAATTAGTAACTATCACACTTGACTAACATGTCAATTACAGCGATTAGGTGTGGAGCTTGCCGTTTCTCTGGGTCGCTGCTTCGTCTCAGTGTCACTGACTGTGAGGGGAACGGTCATGGATGGCAGATTCCCTCCATCAACCCTGAATAGAACGGTAATCCTAGCTTTAAAAGACAGTCCATTTGACTTTCGCTGGAAGACTTGTTTTGTAATAACCTGAATGGCCCAGACATCATTCCCACAGATGGAGTGATACGGAGAACAAGCTGGTCAAAATGTGAAAAATTTACATTTTTACAGCAATTTAAAGCTTAAAATTATTCCATGAAGTATTTATGAATTTTCCGACACCCAGAGAAATATCTGCATTAAAACTGTATTGAAAAAGTACAAATATTACAGTAACCGCTGGATGAAGCAGCACTTCGCCAGCCTACACAGATACACAAAAGGTCATAAAGTTATAAATATTGCAAATGCAAAAACTAAATAAAAACATAAAGAGAAAGGAGACTGATAGTCTGCTTAAGCAAAGGTCAAGACAGATTGACATGTTGCAGTAAAAGTTGACTTTCTCAAAGCCTCTTTGCAAAAGGCTAAAAAGTTATGCCACAAAATAAAAAAAGTTTACTTTCATACAATAAAATGCATCATATACTATATGTAATATTAGTTTTATGAAAACTGAACCATGCTTTTAAACCAATGTAATTTAAATACACACACACACATACACACACACACACACACAATTAAACTGAATACCATCAGTTTTAAAATCATTAAATAATAAAACCAATACTATTCTTAGAGCTGAGGGCTATATTAAGTTATAAATAATGTTAAATAATAAATACTGTTAAATAATTTAGTCAGATTTTCTGAGTTAGATTCAGATTTTGCAAGCCGAATTCAGACCGGCTGTGATTAAAGTAAAACTGTTCAGAGAAAGAGAAGCGCACTTGCCCGTTTTTAATTTTAACATGTGCTCCAGCTGCAGAACATGTATAATCTATTCTATTAAGACAAACTGAAAGCTGAAATGGTCAAGTTGGAGAAGTGGAAGAAGTGATGCAACCGCTGTGGAAGATCCACAGGATGAACTGTGTAAAATTAAACCTCTGAGATCAATTTGAGACACACAAGGCTGTATTGTGCTGCACTGGGTAATATTACTATTTCACACCGCGATGGAAAAGATTTTTCTTTTATTCCTAAAGAACAGCAGACTTTAGAGCACAGATATTAAAAGAATAGTTCAACTAGAAATGAAAAGCACAAAAAAGGCACCATAAAAGCAGTCCAAACAACCCATGCAATATATTCCCGTCCTCTGAAGCTACAGTGTAAGAAAGCTTTGTGTTAGAAACGGACTGAAAGGATGACTAAAGAAAATAAATAAAATAATGGCACAGCTGGTTCTAATGTCTCTCTCAAGTGTGGACAAAATGACCAAAACTCCCGCTGCCATAAAGAAAAGAAAAAAAGTTGAAAAGCTAAGGACTAAAACATTTTTGTTTTGTTAACCCTGTAAAACCTATTGTATCATGTTTGATACTCAAATTTCTAAGGCCTCTAAATAATCAACATTGCTGAAAAGCACATTTTACATTCACCAGCCTTCTTCTGTGTATATTTTATTATATATATATACACACATATACATGGAGATATAGAGGGACAGCTGGTTTTTACATGCGTTTACATCTTTATATAACACATATACCAAGTTTTCCAGGGTTAAGAGTCTGTGCTGCTAAAGTCTTTGCCTTATTTGATGCTTGAGTAACTGACATGTTCGACATAAAATCAATTGTCTCTGGGCTTAATGTGACATGTATCAAACAAATTAAGCCCAGTACCAGCTACTTTATATATATATATTAGGGGTGTAACGGTTCACAAATATCACGGTTCGGTTCGATACGATACAGTAGTGCCACGGTTCTGTATGTTTTCGATACGGCAAAAATACAATAAAAAAAAGAGAATTTCTTTGATTTTTTTCCCCTACATTTTTATTTATTAAAACTAACATAATATGACCTTGTTTTTCCCCCCTTTTCTTTTACTTTAAACAACAATGGAGCTATACTTCATATAACTTCTGGGGTTTCTTCTTAGCAGCAAATAAAGAAGTGTTTTAGAAAAGTCAGCCTTGGATGGTATTTTTTGTTTAATTAAAACTTAAAAGTACATTTGAGCCATTTCAAATCGTGAAAGCTGAGCGTCCTGTGTTTGTAGACCGTTTCTTCCTGCGGGACAATCCGAGTGAGGGAAGAGACAGGGGAGAGCCACCAAAGGCTTAGGGGTCGCTCACATGCAGCGCAGAGCGGCGCTGTTTAAAATCCAAAGCAGAAATAATTTTGTAACTGACAGCGTTTTCATTTTTGCCAAGTAACAGCAGATGCTACAGGCGCGTGAGCGAGAAGTGCTTTGAAATTGGTGGAGGAAGCAACGCGCCTCGCGTTTTCCACTCGTTAGACGCTTCGTGAACGTACCCTTATGTTACATTTAATGCTAAAGTATGGTTAACGCCAATACAAACTTTATTTTAGTGTGTTAGAGCAGAAAGACGCAGCTCTGGTTAAACAGCTGGATGTTGGGTTGAAATGGCAAAGGGAAATTCCTAACGTTACCTGAATGCTGCGGGGATCGTTTGTAATGTGTGTGTGTTTCTGGTTCTCATCTGTTTGGGGGTGGGAGGAGCAGACACGGGTTTGTTGTCCCGTTGTTTGCGCTGCCTTGTTGAGAGCAGCACTGAATACATATTTTACACAGTTTATCTTTTTTTTTCTGAATCGTTCGGTTCGTATGCGTACCGAACCGAAAGCCTCGTACCGAATGGTTCGATACGATATGACGTTTCGTCACAACCCTAATATATATATATATATATATATATATATATATAAAAAAAAGGTTTGTACTGCCAAATATAATAACGTCTTACACAGTACGACGATGTGCTTTCCAAAATGTCACATCTCTAACTCTTGTTCTGAAAATGAAGGTTGGGGTTCGGCCAATCAGAACCAATTACATGTTTGCTTCTCCTGTTTGTCATTTCCACTGACAGCAGAAGTAAAGCAGAGATATCGTCAAACTGGCGTGACATTTTTATTTGGTTTCTTTGAAATGGTCCTGCATCTATTTTGTTCACTACAATTCATCAAAACTACAGAAACAATGGACCCACTACGGCTCATTAGCACATAAATGGCGTAATGCCTCGTCATCATCATGTCTAAATAAAGACGACTAGAATAGTTTCTCACATACCAAGACAGACGATTTATAAACAACTTTTTCAACCGTCTGGATCGGGTGTAATTCTCAGCTTGGTAAGTTTGGCCAATCATATCAAACACATGCACAAGCACGTTTAAATTTAGGCGGACGGTATCCTAGCATAGCACAGGTTTATGTTTGGCTAGCGCTGTACCATAGCAAAGTATGTGTTGCAAGCTGGCTGGATCTATTTCCTGGCATGTGTTTTCCATCAGTTCAGTCGAGAGCTAATTTATTTTAGCTCTCTTCACACTTAAACATTCGGTGTTGCTGAGAGAGCAGAAGTAAAAACTGACTGAAAAAGCTCTCTGAAGAATGAACTGCTGAAACCAGGTAAATATAAATAGGCGCAATTATCAAATTAAACTGAATTAATTATGTTGACAATACGAAGTTAATTTTGTCCATTTGCATGCAATGTGAAAACGCATCTGAAGCTGGGTAAATCTCATGAAAATGAAAATCAATCTATCTAGAAAATTATTTATTATATAATATAAGTTATTTATTTATAGTTGTCCCATATTCCCTACAAACAAGCCATAAATGAATAAAATAAAGCCATACATGCAAAAAAATAAATAACTTTTTACAAAGAGTTAACACTGGTTCATTATATTAGTTAAAATAATCTATATATTTTTTATTAATATTAATTTAATCATTTACTAATGCACTGTGAACTATCATGAACAATTAATTATTTTTATTATCATTAAAGATTTACACTAAAGATTACTAAATACTGTAATAAATGTATTGTTCACTGTTCATTCATGTTAGTTAATACATTAAGACACCTTACTGTAAATATTATAAATAGATATTATTAATATTCGTAAAAAATCACAATAAAATTACAAAACAATAATATACCCCCCCAAAAAAAGTTTGATATTATAATAAAATTAAGAAAAATAATAATTTATAAAATTAAAATAAATAAGTATCACAATACAAAAGAAGGCTTTATTTTCTTGAAGCATATTTTAACTTCTTATGTCTTTTTGTTTAATGTTGTGGTTAAATTTGTACTAGACAAATTTCACATTCTTGACAGGTTTCCTGAGAATCACAAAGCTAGAAAAAACGAACAGGAAACATGTCAGCCTGAAAACGGACCAATCTCTTTGGTCATGAGAACCGCAGACATGAAGCTTGACATGCTACAATAAGCATGCTTTTAAGAAAACATTAAACGTAAACCATTCTGCTCTGTCCAAGGCAAAGACCGATTTAGACAAGCCTGTCTTCTAGGTGAGCGATGGATCCAAATGGCCGTGATCACATTAAAGATCCAGGGAGAAGACAACCCTTCCAAATCTCCAGGCTTAACTTGTGGGTTTTTTCGCTGTTCTGTGGTCATTAAATTCAGCGTTATTATGCATCCACATACTGACACATGATGTGATGCTGGCTTCTTACGATACAAAAAAATAAAAAAATAGACCAAGTCAAGATGAAGCTCAAAGTTTGCTGTGACGGCCCTTTAATTCCAACCCTATTTGAGGGCCGTGCTGCGCTGCAAAAATGTCAATAGTAATGAGCGCATCTCCAGTCAATGAATATGAATGAAGCACAGGAAAACAGCCCACTTTTCATTCCTAATATGTGCCAGGCATTTTGCCACCCCAAACAGGAGATACCTGCTTAAACGGCAACTCTCACCCCACTTCAACGGCAATTCAATTTGTTCCATAAGCCAGGGATGAAAAAGCAATTATTCACAGCATCCGTCACTTCACGATCTGTTTCTTAAAGATATCAGCCTTTTCTGGGTAAATGAACAAATAAGTCGGCGGATTAGTGCTACATGTGCTTCCGGGCCTTCGCCCCCCATCGCTTCGCGTAGCCCAGCGGCCGGCGAACCGTGTAAGGAGTCCTCGGTGGGGTTTTCAGTGATGATGGTGTGATAGATGATGTGGCGGCGGGGTGTGTTGCGTGTCGTCATGCGATAGAGTCGACTGTGCCGTCTCTTCTTCAGATGCTGCGGTCACCAGTCTGAGCACTGGAGTTGGCACGCTGGTGCTGGTGAGAAGAAAACTCAGCACGCCTGCCATTTGCCATGTTAAAAGTGTAAGTCTCACACATATTTCACTCGCTAGTTAGTAAACAGGATGTGCAGCATATTAAGTCACGTTAAGGGTTTGCTCCCAATCAACATAATGCAAAATGCATCTTCCATTTTAAAAGTGATAAATGACATAAGTTTGTTTTTGTTTTTTTTCTTAAAAGAATGTATTTTCATTATTTGATCTGACTAGAAAAATGTATCTTAAAATATTAAAACAAATAGGATTATATTTTGTTTTGAATTCCTGCATTATGGATTTCTCACAGGATAATTAATTACCACTGACTAAAAACTAAAGTATACTGTATGATGTATGTTGCATAAGACATTCATATACCTATTAAAATAATAAATAAATAAATAAAAATAAATAATAATAACAACAACAATAACAACAGCTAAAAATATAATAATATTTAACAATACAGTTTCTTATACCATTTAAAAATAAATAAACAATAATAACAATAGTAATAATTAATATATATATATATATATACACACACACAAGTATTAGGGGTGTAATAGTGTATTGATACAATACAGTGGTGTTACAGCTAAGAAAAAAATTCGTTGATTTTTTTTCACATTTTTATTTATTAAAACTAACAAAAATATGATCTTGTTTTTTTCTTTGTTTAACAAAGGGTTTCTTCTTAGCAGCAAATAAAACAAAACCTCCTATATAACCAAAACCAAACGCTCCTTATATAAAATGAAATGCAATATTGTAGTAGTTATAAACTAATAGAAAGAAATTTTTTCAATAATTGAAAAAGAAAAAGTTTCAAAAAAGTTTCAATAATTTTTAAGTTTTTTTGTTGTTGTTTGTCTTTTAAGTTCAGAAAGATGCGTGTGTCCACATTTTCTTCAGACAGCACAGATCGTGTCTTCAACACATGGGCCGCTGTTGTGCTTCAGCTAGAGGAGGTCACAATCTTGCTCAATAATATTTAGCATTTTCTTAAAACCTCAAAATTTAGTTAATATAACACAATTATGACTTTTAATATAGATACAAAGATATAAAGAGATATAAACTCAACCTGTTTAAAGTTTTTAAATCATACAATACTGACCTTTTTGCAATTTTGAGTTTATATCCTTTTCTAAAAATTTGGATATAAACTTGAGTGATGCAAACTAGCAAATTCTCAGGGACCCCAAAATCATCTCAGACACCAGAGGGTTAAAAAAAGGCTGTATACAGTGTAGAAGTACAATATGTCATATACAAACTAGTATAGCTCTCTAAAAACATCATTTGAAGAAGATGAACTTGTTAAAAGATGCACTGGTGCTATCTAGAGAGGAACAAAAGCACAAATGTGCTCGTAAGAGGAGAAACAAAATCGATGATTGCCGCCCTAATTTGATGAACTTGATAGCAAATAATTAAATGGAAATGAATGACTCTGCAAATGAGAGTGAATGAATACCTCCAAAAATGGCCTAAACAGCCTAATGATGATGATGATGAAGCAGTCTCCACACTGATGAGTTTCTTTCCAAAATGGCTTGATGATTGGAGTGATTTCCCTCCTTCTGAGATCAGTACATTACAGCACAGCTACAGTACGCTAATGTGCGAAGAGAGCTTATGGATGTGCTTACGGATGTATGTTACTTCTGAACAATTACTGCAGATAATCACTGACACCGGAAGACCGTATTACCATCGTCATTAACTTCCGAAGTTTGATGTGGGTTGCGACACTGCTTTCAAATTTGTGATTTCCTGAAGTATTAAAACACGTTTTAGTTCCTAAAGGGGTCATCGGATGAAAAATTTACTTTACAAGTAGTTTGAACATAAATGTGCGTTGGAAGTGTGTACACATCCATCCGACAACAATAAAAATACCTGTTCTGAGATTCCTGTCAGAATGATGGTTCTTCACAGGCCCCTCCCACGATAGTAGATTGACACAACCGTCTTACCTCAGACCTGCCCTGATTGAGCTGTCACCAGTCCCCCATTGTGTTGACTCGGTGCAGGGGAAGACAAGATGTCTCAGATTTAGCAATTGAAGTGTTTAGTTGCTAGATGTAATAATAAATACAGCAGTCGTTATTAACTCCCGACATCTGAGCCACTGAAGACGCATAGGATTAACATTACTTTTATTCTGAAAGGAACCCGCAGATCCCCAAACGGCTTGCTGAAAACAGAGCTAATTTTAACAGGGTAAAAAAGGTGTTTTTTTACACTACCACTGAAAAAATTTTAACCAAAGTGTGCTATAGTTTAGCTCCAACTCTAATCAAACACACCTAGAGCAGCTAATTAAGGTCTTACTAGATATACTTGAAACTTCCAGGCAAGTCGGAGCTATATCTACAGAACAACGGCCCTCCAGGATCAAGTTTTATGATCCCTACCCAAAGGAATCATATGAACTGGGCAATATATTGCATGCGATAGTCATGAGCATCTCTTTAGTAACACGTTCACTATTATACGCAATCCATCTGTGATTATGCGTGTGAATTGCGTAGCTCGTCAGTGAACTAAGGTGTATTAAATGCTGCTCCATCTGAAAACAGGTAATGGAGATTTATTACCATTTAAAGAACTTCCTTTTCTGATGAGATGCGCATGACTATCGCATGCAGCCCTAGCATGCGATGACCCCTTTAAGAACGACTAGAACGAAAGATAATAACAATAATACTACTCATCTCACTTTGAGTCGCTGGTGGTCAACCACGAGAGCCGGAGGTGGTGGGAGTTCCACAGTCTCCTCAAGTCCGACGACCATCTCGCCTGAATTTTTCTTCCCTTTTGATGAACCTATTAAAATGAAGCAAAGTCACACAATGGGAAAAAAACAAACTACACACAACACCAGAAACGGACAGCACCTGGTGAAGGACAGGCACGTCTGCAGACGTACATATGAAGAGACGAGTCCGCAGGGTGTTTCTGTTGGTGTATTTAACTCTCAGCAGGAGAAACGCTCTCAAACAGATGGTGTTTTGAAGTCCAAAAACAGATTTTTATTCTCCAAACTGTGATTAACCGTACAGTTGACTATCAATACTAGAAATTATTCATCTGCCCTGCATGTTTATGGACATCTGGTAAAACTAAAATGTTATTTTGGGCAGTTATTTATTTATTTATGTGAGAGAATTACATCTAACTATGTTTATTGCCTTGCTCTGCATCTTCAAATTCAATGCACTAACATTTTAAATGTATGAAAATATATGCTTCGTTAATACTTTGGCATTTGTGAAATCTTCTCATACCATACCTTCTGTTTCATGGTCGTCATCAGATGCCGTCCCCTCCGCTGCCGTCACATCCTCCTTTGCGTTGCATTCTGGGGGAAAAGGCTCCTTATGCTTCTCTTCAAGCGCATCTTTATTAATAGAGTCCATCTCGGTTTCTTTATCAAGAGCCTCACTGTATACGCTGTCCATAGATTCATTTCCATTCACACACTTTTGAGGAGCAGGGACTGTTGTGGCCTCCATACTGCTGGAAGCCTTCTCTGAGGGGGGCTTGATGGGCTCCTTCTCACCCTGAGGGTCCTGAATGGCCGTCGGCTCAGAGGAATTCTCCTCCTCCGTGGAGAGAACGTGTCCGTTGGCCTGGAGTGGTTGCTTGTCAGGATGGAGCTCTATGGCATCACAGGATGACTCGTCCTGGATGAGACAAGCCTCACCTTGCACCATTGCAGCGGAGTCGTCAGCTCCCTCCTCCTCCTCTTCCAGTTCATCATCTTCCTCCGCTTCCTCCTTTTTATAGATCTTTTTCTTCCTGATGATGCCCCTCCCCCATATCGGTCGCCGCCGCAACTTGCGCTTAATGTTATCTGAAGACAAAAAAGATTCAAGTCAAATAAGAGAGCAAACAAGAAATTGCTATATTATTAATTCATCTCGAAGATTGCAAATTGAGAACGGTTCACTAGAAAGGTTTAGGGAGAATATTCCAAGCCTTTTTTAAAATGCAAATTGGAAATAATTTCACTTTTTTTTTTTTTTTAAACCTGTAAAATTGCTTTTAACACTGAATGTTGATATCATAACAGGTACACCATGCACACAGGAGAGATGTCGCGTGTGCACAAAAAATGTAATCTGCAGAATGCATTTCTAACTTTCTTTTGATCTTTAAATATGGCATATCCTTTAAGGCTACTAGAATAAAAATCATGCACAATTTGTGATTCAACTTCTACAGTATATAGCATATACAGAAACACTCGAAAGCTTTCAAGCTGTGCAGGGTCCTTGCATTTTAATAACTTACATTCACCTCGCGATTCTCGCTTCCTAATTACATGCAAAACCCCTGTCAAAATCACGGGTGTTGGAAGTGGGTCTAACCGTTCATTAGACATGACTGACTGCATGATGAACTTCTCACCCTCGTGTCTCACAGTCACTCAGATGACAACGAGAGAGAAGGGAAAGAGGGGAAAAAATTGTGTGGTCGTGACTGTCACCAGGGAGCTTATGCAGAGAGCTCTAGAAGCACGGCGAGAAAAATAGACAGTGGCGGGTGGGCCAATCTGTTAGCGCTACACGACACCTGTCCACTGTGTAATTGGTCAGAGAGGGAGAGAAAGGGGGGTTATGGGGAAAAAAAAGTGGGGGAGCATTGCTCGGCACGCAGGAGGCCATGCTTAAAGTCGTAATTGAAAACAATGGACGGCAGCCCAGATGTGTGCCATATATCAGAGCCCAAAGGGATTGGGCTAATTTTCCTCCACCGGCTGCTGGTGTTACCTACTGGGCTTTCGGTGACTGAGCACTCACACTCCACTCACAATAATGGATTCCCACAATACCCCTCCTATTCTAAATACAACAGGTTTTTTGGGGTTGATTGCGAAACACTTGGTGCTCCCTTCGGATGTTATCAGAATGATCGAGTGAGGTGTGGGAGAGAGCGGAAACAAGTGGAAGAGAGAAAAAGGAGGACCTTGGAGATTGCCAACATATGGATAGAGTGAGAAGCAAGAGAGGGGAGCACAAGCGAAAAGTAGAGGGAGAAAATTGCTTTTCCATTTCCAAAAAATTTAGTAAAAACATCAGGGTGAAGAGGTTAAAGGTCTTATGCTGTAAAACTTTAACAGGCTTCATTCCACACGTTCCTCTGCTGGATTCACAGCATCGGTCTGGGGCAACAGGTCTCGAGTTCAACAGTTGGGCTTTTACGGTCTGTTCCATCGGCTGTTAACTGTAGTCTAACTCTCTTAGCTGAGGGACACGTGTGCAAACTTAAAAAAAATAACATTGAAAGTCTATGTTTCCAAAAAATAATAAGACTGCATGAGCGCCAAGCAATATGTTAGAGCACATACACCACCCATAAAGACACTGACTCAGTTTGTGTCTTTCACGTAACAGTCCGTGAAACAGATCTGAGTTCAGTAAAATAATGATTCAGCTGCGCAACAGATTTGCATTTGATTTTACGGACAATGACATTCAGCGAAAGCAACAACATCCGTCCAGCCTGACATACATGTATGTGACGACTGACTGCGAATAAAGATGAGCATCAAACTGATGAGCACCAATTTATTAAGATTTAGCAACTGGATGGTGGAAAGGTGCATGTAGCAATTTACACAAAAGGTAATTTCTTTTTGCGCTCTATTTTGTTTTTTGCTTTGTGGCCACACAAGACCTAATTTGACATTTCGGCCAAATCACAGTACACAATAGCTGTGGCTCGCTCTAAAGAGACCCATGCCGTGCATCAGGCCCTAATGATGCGTAATTAAGTCTACAAAGGCTCTGTGCGTTTGCGTGTGTTCAACAAGAATACGGGGCTTATGATTGAACAGCACTACAAAGGAACTGGAGACCGCCAGGCTGCTTGGACTGATTGATAGGGGAAAATGGAAAACTTGTACTGCTGGAGGACATATTGATGTGTCCAGATTGCATCTGCTGCAAACGCTGACAACAGCGTGATTGAGGCCAGATCATCGTCAAAAGCTGCATTAAAAGAGAGTAAAGATGATCTCCAGGATGGTAACAGTGCAAACTTTTATGTAAGCCTTTCTTAAAAGCAATGAAGAAGAGAGCAAAAATAAATAAATAATGATAAAAAGTAGCAATGATTGTCAGTATTCCGCCCTCTGGTTTTCAGATCCACGATAGGACCAAAGGCTGAAGCTTTCCAGCCCTGTAAAAGTCAATGCTTGACAAGGAGTCAAAACACCGGCTGTGGCCTAAAGGACTGCGTAGACTTTGTAGGCTTCACCGTTTGGAAAAAAACACAATGCAATATGAGTATCTGCATTATTAAAACTTCAGCCAAAATCATAAAATCCCATCGGTTTGTGATATTTTCCTCATATCGGCATAACACTGCTTTTCATATCGACCAGGTAGATAGAAAACTAGCTTGAAGTATTTGATAAAGCTACAGTCTTTAATATTTAAGCCTTGAAATGCTTTTTGTTTGTTTCTCTCTCTCTCTCTCATTCCAGCAGAAGTTTTTTTTTATTGATGGGGTGTCTAGCGGGGTTATTCTAGACAGGTGCATGTTTCTTTGATGCTGAAGCAAAGTAAATGCTTAGTTAATGGGAATTAACAAATTAAATAAAATATTCACAAACAATTCTTCTGCACTAAAACTATTCAGGCAGAGAAATGCATTTTTTTTTTTAAAAATGGATGAATCAAATCACCATACAATCATAATAAATAATAAAATAAAGCAAAAAATAATAATAATAATAATAATAATTCCTATGTGCCTCTGCTGTGAAACTAAGAGTGCCAGTTTTAATGGCAAAATAAAATAAAACTTGAAACCGAATCTAAAAACACAGGGTTCAGGGCTCCAAGTTAACAGACATGAAATAAAAAGGTCACAATTCTTTGTTTTTACAGTTTAAATAATATAAAATAAAATATAATATTATATAAGAATAATAATACCAATAACAATACCATATATATACAATATTACATATGTATTATATATATATATATATATATATATATATATATAAATATAAAAATATAAATGTATGTATATGTATGTATATACACATACATAATTTCCATAATTAAAGTGAAAAAAGAAAAATATACAGATGACTAACAAAGCTTACAAATTTAGCTAAGAAATACCTAAATCCAAAAGTTCAATACAATAAAATAAAATTAATAATAAAAGTGCTGTCAAACAATTAATTGTGATTAAATCGCATCACATTTTCTTTACACAATGTATGTGTACTGTGTATATATATATATATATATATATTAAAAACACAAACGTATGTATAGATTTCCAAATATAATATCATAAAATAAATAAAATGTATATGTGCGTATGTATAAATAATTTCAAAAAATATACTGTGTGTGTTACATGTATATACATCAATAAACAGTGCACACATATACA
>JAUMHR010000079.1:18444302-18462249 GCA_032361145.1 Enteromius fasciolatus
ATTTCTGTGATGTAAAGCTGAATTTTTTGTCTTCAGTGTGACAATGCTTCAGAAATCATATGCTAATTTGCATATTCATTTGCAAGAAACATTTCTTAGTATTATAAAACGCAGAAAAAAGTTGTGCTGCATATTTGTTGTAAAATAAATCATGAAATGTGATGTATATTTGTACACATTTTAAGTAAAAAATTCAAAAGAACATAATTTGTTTAAAGAAAAAAAATCTAAATTTTACATTTTAAATCCAAAAATATTTTTAAGACCCTAAATCTTATCTTTACTGATACTTCTGATCGATTAAATGCATCCTTGCTCACCAAAAGCATTTTCTCACAAAATGTATATAAAACTATAAATTAAATAAAAAAAAACAAAAAACACAAAAGCTAATTAAAGCATGCAGATGAAACAAGCAATTAAAGTGTTGCAATACAAATCAGAGATTTAAAAGTTGATTTACCATAATATTCTAAACAAACAATATTATGATTCACTTAATGATCCGAACATCATTACATCAAAACCCAGTTGAGTCCTGAATACAAGACTAACACCCAAAACACAATACAATCTAAAAATAAAGAAGAATGGGTTCTTATCGTAGCAAGCTCACACTAGTCAAAATACCCATCAGATCCACTATATTTCAGACAGTTGCTAATTAATCTCCAAAGTGCATGTGGAAGCATCCCACGACTGCCATCCATCCAATGACTTATCTGCAATCTAATGAGTTCACGGTGGCAAGAATGAACTTGCTTATCGCGCCAGGGGTGGTAATGCTGGCTCTCAGCAATTCACAGCATTACCGCCCAATCTGGCAACGAGGCCGTACGATAGGCTTAAACAATCCACTCCTTCGCAACAACCTCTTTTGAGGCCCAGCTAAAAGCCTTTCTGAAGCAGAGATGTGAGATGAATGTGATAAAACATGTTCCCAGCTGCTGCACGGATGTGCCAGCGCGTTTCGCCGCAGAGTACGTGCTGATAGTACTTTCTGACCCTAGCGCCACCCTAGAGCCTTCCCAGCATCCCTCTCCATCTGCCTGGCAGCCACAGGAGAGGACTGACCTGGCTGGTGCTGCAGTAAGAGGGGAGGCGGTGAGGGAGTGCAACCAGAGGGCACTGCTCTGATGCTGGGAGAAGTAGCCCTATACAGACGGGACTAGTTAAACTGTATGTGTGAGCTTCGATTCTTATCACCTATGCACATATTATAAACATACATACATGATATTTTAATTTGCGTTCAGTAAGTTAAAAAAAATTAACAAATAAGCCCAGTCAGATGAAAAAGAACATTTGATATCTATAGTATTTAAATAGCCTCAATCAGCTGACATGTCTTCGGTCGGTCAGTTGTGTCACACAGTTCTAATCGATCAATCTACTACAGCCAATATTTTTAATGTCATAGAGGCTATAGACTCCTATTGGGGCACAGTGACCCCTTATTCGCCAAGCAGCCATGAACCCATAGCACAGTCACACTGCCCCTCGCGAAAACACCTTTCACCGGCAGAGCTGTTAGCGTGTCAGACCATGCAGGGTCCGTTTCGAAGTACAAAGTACAGAGTCAAAGTACACAGCTTGTTCGATCACCTGCAAATAGTCTAGCCTAAAAGCTGCCGCACAAAGAGCACAGACCTTGACATTCTCTGTTGTTGGCTGTTGTGTTCTGCATGTACTCACTGCTGCAGTGCTTGTCCACTCCGTCACCCTGAGAACTGCTTAATCCCGCCTCCTCTTCCACAGGTTTCCTGGTCGCCACAGTGCTCGGAGTGATGGGCGGCTGCGGTGTTGTCTGAGAGGCTGGGAGAATAAGAAAATATGAGTTATTGCTGAGACTCGGACTGAACTGAACAAATATCTGACAATATGTGAATTTGGATCACAAAACTAGTCACAAGCGTCAATGTTTTGAAATTGAGAATAATTAAATAAACTTTCCGTTGATGCATGGTTTGTTAGGATAGGATCATATTTGGCTGAGATGCAACTATTTGGAAATCAGGAATCTGAGGGTGGTGTCCAAATGATTAGGTTTGGAAATATTTATATTAGACAATTTACTAAATATTGTCATGGAACATGATCTTTACTCAATATCCTAATGATTTTTGGCATAAAATAAATTAATAATTTTTTTTAAATAATTTTTTACCCCTTTTATGAATAGTATTTAATTTGTATTTTTTATTTATTTATTTAATATAATTTTAATTAAATTATTTAATTTAATAATTATCTGTAACAATTACATTATTACATTTTATATTTTGCTAAATTCATCTTTATAGTATCAGACTCCTTTTTTCCCTTTAGACAGTATAAAACGACTCCTTGTACATGAAAATATATAGCCTCTTCAGAGGAGATTTCAGAAAGATGGTCGCTCACGAGGGGATCATCATCATTCTACAAAATCATATTTCTGGCTGCCAAATGCTAAAAAGAAAAAAATCCCAGAGGCTTACATTGAAGGAGGGATTCAAGCCAGAACTAGAAAATCAGAAAGACTTAGTAGTATGCTTTATCACACAGTTGAGAACTTCCCATTAAAATCAGGTTTTGTGGCTGTTGGAGAATGTCTGTTAGGCTAGTATTTCACTTCTGTAAATAATGCTACGGCCTCTGGGAAAACAGAATGAAAATTATGATGACTCATCCTGCGCCCATTCATTTTGTCCAATTAAACAGTCTAGATTAAACATTTCCTCTATACCACCTAGGTTTAACTATAGCAATGTTAAATAGTAAATCACGCCTTTGAAAAAATGAAGAAAAGAAAGGAAACAAGGGACCTAATCCTAATTTTTAAATTTGAAAAAAAAAAAAAAAAAAAAAAAAGTCCTCATCAAGCCATTTCATGGTGGTCTTTAATTCAGACGCAGCCCTGCTTCAAACTTACACACCACAATACCAATAGCCATAACTTCTCCACTGCACCATATAAAATATTCAGCAGCACTTCTCTAGAGCAGGTCATTTTTTACCCCACCGTATTCATTCAACTGAACCAGCACAAAATGAAAAGGAACCGAGGGGTGGCCCAGAAGGGGGCCGTGCGAGATTTTCGTTACAGCAGACACAAAATGAACGAATTGCGGGAATCTGAGGTAAATCATTCTGAGAGAAAAGCCCCCTGGTGATTAAAAGCGTGGTGGAGGTGCTGGTCACCGAGAGTCTCGCGACAGCTTTTAATGTGAACTCTCTTTTCTTTCCCTAGAATAGTTTTTTTTCTTTTTCATTTTAAAAGTGAACAGAGAAACATTATGTGCCTTTGAGGATTAAACTCCTAACACTAATGTTGATGCTGATGGGTGTTAAACAAGGTGCTGGCATGCATGCTAAAATCTAGGGCTTAATACCTATTTGTATACTATTCTAAATGATACCCAGAGGACTGTAAAGGATTTCCTAATTGGTTATTTATATGCATTTATTTCCTTATTTGCATACATATAATAAATAACATACATAAAAATAATAATAATGTACATATTTCTATTTTTGTTTTATTTATTAAAATTTTTCTGGTTTTGCTTTTTGCATTTAAAACTTTCAAGACTATGTTTTAATGGTTACATTTAAAAATATTAATAAAAACGTACACAATTTAAAAGCAATGTAATAAAACGTAACAAAAATTACATTAAGGCTCTGTTTTTCAAATTTGGCAAAATTCTGGTTAAATTTAAGTTTGTGAGTTCATGTAATCATATATTACACATCACAAAATCATAGGGTCCTATATTAATCCAAACAGTTGGTTAGATTTGTACAATACCGCTACTGTTCTGTGTTTCAAATGACTCGTCGCCTATAAAATAAACGCCACAGGAAATAAGGAGAGGTGTTGAAGCAAACCAAATAAATCAAGAGATCAAATCAAGAGCATTAAAATATTAAGCAACTGCATATATTATTTTGAACAAGAGGATTGGTTTGTTTTCTGATGTGATAAACAACGTCAGTCTAGCTCAAAGAAACCCTGGGCTAAGGACAGTGCTGCGTCACCTCTCTTCCTGCAAGACTCCTTGATCTCCTCGCACATGCGGTCAAACTCGGGGTCTAGTTCAGAGGCGATCATGGCGTGCGCAGTATCCTTCAGACTGCAGGCCCTGTGGCGGATGATTTTATCTATGAGGAAGCACAACAGACGGCCACAGTCAAGGAAAAATTCATTTGGGTAGAGGAAGGAGACATGTTCTTGAAGAGTGACAGTATGATTTCTGGGTATTAGGGCTGCAATTAATCTGAAAAATAATGAAGATCACGATTACAGCAGCCACAATTATCTAATCATGAAAAATGACAATTACAACACGACCAAACTCAAACACATCCATTATAATCAACAATGTGTAGACAGACACTTCGTAAATAAGTTTTGTAATTATCCCAAATTTAAACAGCAGTCGTTTTAAAGTGCATTCTATTTATAGAAAAGAATAATTGTGATTGCTTTATCAATGGAATTTAAAATTAGTTATCTTCCTGTACATTACAAGTAATGCGTCACATAGCAAGCGACGAAATTAATGTAAATAATGAACCTAAATGGAAACCTGAACGACAGTATTACAGAGAATTAAAAAAATAATAATAATAGAATAAAAATAAACAAATAAACTTATGGAACGAGCAAGAAAAAGAAAAAGGTGCAACCAATCTAAATCAAACTTTTAATTATTTAAGATCCACTGACGAAACTTAAGCATTGGCTTTTTATGCGAGTAGCTGAAAGACTTTTGAAGCGCTCCACAGGCATTCAATCAAAACATCTCTGTTTACAAAAACACACTGGTGTGAGAACAAGGATTACGGTGTTTTCTCAAAGATCTCTGAGCTACCATTTGTATTCTACCCTTATTTTTCTCTCTCTCTATCATTAATCAAGCCGCTTTTAAACATGTAGGGAGGAAGAAAGTGTGTGTGTGAGAGAGAAATGAGAGCATGCTACATGGTAGTCCTCATTACTCCTGGACGGGCTGGAGGTCAGGATCTGGCAAAATGTAATTGGAAGATGGGCCTAATTAAGCCATCTAGAGCAAGTGAGAGGACACTCTTTACTCCAGTCAAGGATATAAACGGCAGGCTGAGAGGAAGAGAGTGTAAATACACTTCTTTTGACTTTCAAAGCCCTGCACAAAGATCTCAGGCTGCTGGTGCCAAAATTGACAATTGAACAAACGGACCCAAGAGAAATTAAATCAGTGGTGCTTATTCCAGATCTCTGAGAAACACCTTCAAAATGAACTTGCTCATTGTTTGCATTCGAATACCGATTTAGTATATACTGCACATTATCATGAACTATACGTATATAAAAAGGGCAGTGTTATATTAAATACAAGAGTTTAATAATTCACACTTTAAATTATAGCAGGTGACACTATTGTCACATGACCAAATCTCACCGCATGTTTAATTCAGCGAGTGGCACCAAGTAAACTTACATTAAAAACTACAATTTAAAGTTAATATGCAAAAACGTTCTGCAGTTCTGTAAATGGGAATATTTTGACATACACACACACATATATATCTTGATATTTTTTGCATTTGCTTTACAAAATGTTTAGTGCAAATTTAAGCTTTAAAACAACAACAACAAAAAAATCTAGACTACGTGATGGCTTACTGCTTTTTTTTTTTTTAATTAAACTAACACGTGTTTTTAGTTTTAGTTTATGTTCCCAAAGGCACTAAAAACACTTCACCATCAAAATAATTGCTTATTATCACAAAAATTTTATACATCACCTAGTCCTAATAAATACATACCTACACACACATAATATATATTTTAAAACACGTGTGTGTGTATATACACATTTACAGCTTTTACTACATCTTTAAAAATATATACAGTACTTCCCATTCCCAGCAAAGTAAATAGTTCCAGTATGAAGGAAGTGAATTGGGATGCAGACTTGAAAGTCGAAGCAGTTGGTTTAAAACAGGGCTGGAAGGAAACTCAGCAGGGAGGCTGATGTCCAGGGGCAGGATTAGGCAGCTCTGAATTAAATCATTTGAATTAGAAGAACCTTAAAAAAACGTGCATACTATGATGTGATTTTGAAACTTCAGCTGGGGTATGAATTCAAAGCACACGTTTTCTAGGAATATGACTTTCAAACAGCCACTGGGAGACTCTCTCGAATGAAGTGAGGTCTTCGAACTTGGAATTTGGATCCGCACTATGCTTCAAGGACAGAAGTTAACCCCCCCACCACCCATAAAAAACAACAACAGCAAATGAACAAAATTACTACCTATATAACGAGGGAAAGGACACCTTTAGATTGTAAGTGCAACGGTTCATGCTTCACTTGTGAGAGTAATGCTTAACAAATGGAATTTTGACAGCTCCTAAATCCCATATTCCCCTGCTCTAAATGGACCAGAAGCCTCTTTCTGTTTCCTTATTAAAGTAGCTAATTGCGTTTTGTCTCATTCCTTCAGTGGCTCCTCTGTGGTCGCTGCATTTAAACAAATGACCAACGTTCTCCCAGCAAATGGGCTACTATGATTTATTCATAGGCACTGGCTGCATTTAGCCAACAACCTTCACTGGCTGACCAATTAATCCAGACAACTGGGAGTTAAGTCCTGACAAATAAATAAATAAATAAATAAAAACTTAAGTGTCTTTCCGAAGCAGCAAGCTACAGTAGCACACTTCAATTACATAATATATGGTTGTCTTCTCACTTCACCAACAACAATTATGTGGTAAATCACGTTTGCACAGGTTTTTAATACGAACATGTTCTGCTTGGTTTAAATAATGCATGCTATACGAGATCGCGTTTCACATCTAAAAAGCATCTCAAATTTGATGGTGTTTCTCGTATTGTAAAAGCGCAAAATTAATAAATACTGCTCATTCAAGCTTTGGTTGAAAACCCATCATCAGCTTACATAAATTCACCTTGGCATTTTTGGAATGATTCCATGGCTCATTTAATTCTGCTTTAGTTTATATTCAGAGTACTTTGTACATATATGCCATATCCATAAACACCAATAAATATCTGACATAATTTTCTACACTGCAAAGTGTCTCAACTGACCCACCGTATGGCCAGGGAATAGCAAGAAAGTCCATTAAAGCAATGAATGGGTTTTATGGAGGCTGCTCATTATGGTGGCATTATTCCTCTGTGCAGAGATCAGCGACAATGATTTCCTGTGCCTTTTGAATAAGGAAAGGTCAATGGGTTAATATCGAGCTGCATTTATTGTCCTCAAATTCTCATATCTTTCCGTGAAGGACTGACAAGTCTGGCCGATTAATCATTGATTTAATGTCCTCCACTATTCAAGTACAGCAGCCGTTGCTCGCTGCTGCTTTTTTTGGTTGGTGTCGCTGCTTTTGAATCTCTACACCAAGTACTAGAGATGTGCACAACGAAGTGACTAGTTCTGCACCAAATGGTCAACTAGTAAAAACACTATTGGAATGTCTAAAATGTAAAAAATTTTGCAAACCTATGATTTGTTACATATTTTATGTATACATCATTTCTCTACTAAAGCTTTTTTTTTAACATAAGGTAAAAGGTAACATCACATGACCTAAATATTCAACTCTGTACCAATGTTGACTGAAAAACCACTTTCTGTTGCTGTATTTTTACTATCTGTGAATAGAACAATTTATGTATTATTTATTCAGTTGCTCTATACGTGTATTTACCTCCAGGGTCCTTGTCTGGATTGTACTCTAACGCATTGCTGCAAATGAGGTCAATGTCCACCAGAAAATCCTTGGCGACCATATATTTGTGAGTGTCGATCTTCATCACGACGGTGGACAGGTCCATAGGCTGTTTGATAACCTCAAGGTAGTCTGAAACCTAAGTCAGAAAAATGCATGAATACATTTCAGCAAAAAACACAAGCAACGATTTATTTATTTATTTTGTAAAAAACTGTAATTATATACATTTCTCTAAAAGTAATTTTGCAAGTTAATGATCAAAAGGTGACAGGAACTGCATTTATAATGTTGTAAAAAAAAGTTTTAATTAACAAAACAAACTGAAAAAAATAAGAATGGTTTCCACAAAATAAATAAGTTGCACAACTATTCTCAAAATGAAGACGGTTTTTTTTCTTGAGAAGCAAATGAAGAAGAGTTTTATTAAATCAATCATGCATCTGTCTGTGTGTCTATATGAAAAGGCCTACATAAATGGAATATGCTGACATATGATGAAGCTGCACGTCCTGTTTTGGCTTCAGGCAAAGTATATATGAAGGGACCCTAACATATAAAGAACATAAAATTAAGACCTCATGATTTGTAACATGAAAGCTTTGAGCGCTTCACCATACAACAATCTGTAAAAACTTCAAGAGATCAAGGCAAAAATGTGTCGCACTCTGTATTCATAGACACACCGTCCTCCTTGTTTGCACCTTATATTGATGAACTTTTTAATTGCCTCTTCAAATTTACTGATTCAGGTAACGATCCTGCCCGTAAGCTGTCATATAATGACAATCATTTGATTAGTTTGGTCTGGGGGTTGCTAACAAACCATAGGTGCCTCTAATTAGATGGTAATATTGAATAAAGTACCCTACCCTACAGGCATTAATCATACAGCTGCTGACGTGCAGAAACAGCCCACCTCCTCAATGTCCACAGGTTTGCTGAAGATCTGGAAGCGCTTATCGGTGGCGAGCCGCTTTGTGACGTCCCTGAGAAAGAGGCGGAGCTCGCGCAAGGTGTTTTCCTCCTGCTCCTCTAGTCGCCGCTGCTCCTCTGCTGAGAGCTGCCGAGGGCCTGGGTCTTCAGCGAGGGTCAGCACCTCCAGAGTGTTCACTGGAAACACAAAAACAGTACAATCATGAGGAATTGGACAGATTTTTTTCTCTGTACTTTTCAGTACTTCTAAAAGGAGTACGTACTTTGACTGATTTATAAACCAAAATGTATTGGATATTTCTCTTATGCTCACCAAGGCCACGGTGATTTGATCAAAATCAAGTAAAACAAATTAAAATATCTGTTTTCTATTTGAAAATATTTTCTAATTACTCCAGTCATCAGTGTCACAATCAGTTTGAAATCATTTTAATACGCTAATCTGCCGCAGAATAATCATTTCTTATTTATTAATGTTTATTTATTTATTTACTTACCCATCTCATGTTGACAACAGCTGTACTGCTTAATATTTTTATGGAAATGGTAATATTTCATTTTTGGATTCTTTGAATAGAAAGGTCAAAAGAACAGCATTTATTCGGAACACAAATCTTTTGTAAAACTGAAATGTTTTTATTGTTACTTTTGATCTTTTCAAGGAACCCGTGCTAAATTCCTATAAAAAATAAAAATTACTTAATTACTCAATTTTGAACAGCAGTGTATTATATATAATATTTTTAATCATTATCAGAATGTGTTTTTTTTAGGGCTGTCAAAAATAACGCGTTAATTACGTTTAGTCGTTAATTACGTTCATTTTTTTAACGCATTTCACGCATGCGCAGTGTGACGAATTATTTGTCAGGAAAGTAGGCCAACAATTACCTCGTAGTAACTGCATATTTCATCAGTGACACATGGGTACTGAAGTTGTTATTAAAAACTGAGGAGCGTCATTTTGCGGAGGCTTGTAAACAGTTCCTGTCTGTTGGATGTAAGTGGGGGCAAGACGACAATCATCGGGACTGTCAGGGCACGCAACATGGTTGCCTCAATTCGTCTTACACGCTATAAACACATGAACTGTGACGCTTACATGCTGCAGAGAAGTGTCTCAGTCTGTCAGTCTTGCTGACAGCGCCGTTGTGAACACTTTGGTCAAGGCAGCGCAGGAGCGCCAGTGCCTTGCGCGACAGATTCGGTTCAGCTGCGCGCGACAAACGCAGCGTTTATTGAGTTTGATGAAAGCATGATCGCCGTGCGCTGCTTACGCGTGCAGTGTGAAACCGACGTAAAGGTAAAAGATCGTTCTCATTGCAAAGACAAATATCATGGTATGTTTCAGCTTGATTTAAACCACCATTATTCGGCTGTGTTAATAAACAGACATATTATGAAAATTATGTATCTGTGTCCTGTTATTTATCTTTTGGTATGCATTTCAGTAAAAAAATGGTTAGGATTTTCAGCGGATTAATCATGATCAATCACTATTTGCAACGACACCTGAATCCTGATTAATTTGATTAAAATTTTGAATCATTTGACAGCCCCAAATTATTTTAAAGGACAAAAATAACAAATATCATGTTATTCCAGTATTTTGTCTAAAAACGCAACCGGTTTTGATCTCCAAACCTAAGTGACATCAGATGAAACGCTGAACAATTGGTCCAAAACGACTAGAAGAATCTGATGACACTGAAACTGTGCCAGAGCAGCTAGAGGAATTACAAACACCCCGTGTTACGTGGATGAAGTCGAGAAATGCTTCCCACCACAGCGTGGGCTGCAAAGTATTATTGATTTCTGAAGAGCTCCAACAAACAACCTGACAGCTTCAGTAATTCAGGGCTGCATCTATACAATGAACCAAAAACAGACTGCCAGAAATGACCAAACAAACCAAGTGCTAATGTGGCACTGCCTTGTAAAAAAAAAAAAAAAAAAAAAAAAAAAAATCACTGACAGAAGAAAAATCTTCTTGGTAAACAGGCCGAGAACCTCGTGCTAATCCAAAGATCTGGGCAGAGTGCCTGGCAGTCGTTGAGCCACCAGCCTCAGCAATTTGCTTTGTGGCAGCAGCTAGCGAGCAGTCATGCTAACTGTGAGCATAATTATAGCTAATGGTTCAGGCCCGGTGTTTAATAGAGCCCCTTTCTCCCACCACAGATGCTATGCTGCCAAAGGAGAGTAGGGTTTGTGTTTTATTCAGAGCCGCCCGTGGTCGGCTCACGGGAGGACCCCTGCTCTGCATCAATGGGTCATGATGCTCGCATTTCCACTTGAAAGCCATTCTCTGCTATAATGGTTCCAGCTGTGAGAGAGATGATGAGCATGGCAATCGACCACAAGGAGAAGATATCCAAAAGAGAACATCAGGAACACCCAGGACGCCCAATTTATGCATAAGCAGAAGTACCAATTCTGGAAGAGCAGGAGCGGTGGTGGAAGTAATTGCAATGAGAGAAGTTAATTCAATGACGGCAATAGCAGTTATCGACACCAAAAAATGAATTTACTCACAGTCTTTCTTTTGTGGAGCATAAAAGATGATATTTTGAAAAGTGCATGTATTTCCTTACAATGTAGGGTTATTTAAGTATCATTTTAGAGCCCGGCATTTAGGCCTGGGCCAGACGGGCCCCAACTTTTTACGCCCCTCGGGCTAATTTTAATGTCATAGATCAGACGCAGGCCGGGCCGCGAGCCAGTTTTGGGCTTCCATTTAAAGTTTTCTATAGATATATTTATCATGTCTTTTTCGCTGAGTTTCGGTTCATTCGGTTTCGGGAAGCGCTCCTGTTCAAGACGATAAGGCAGAACGCACTTGTTTTCCTTATTTTATATCAGCTTATTTTTATATTATTTTATATAATATATATATTTTTTATCAGGTTTACTGTCAGTGCACCCTTTAAAGTTCTGAATGATGTATTACTCCTACCTTTATCAGAGAAAATTAAGGTGAAGGCTATAAAGTCAAAGTGCTGTGCTTTAAAGCATCACTCTCTGCACAATCCATCATGTCGCACATTTATTCTTTTACTGTTTAAAGTTTAAATATTGTTATGTTTGAGCTGTTTTAGCATGCCTATCGATTTTTTAAGACAAGTCGTGATGATTTGAGAAGGCTAAATTGATCGGTCATTTTATGATCAGCTCACTGTCTGCCACTGGAGACTTTAAAAAACTAATTTATATTTAACAAACAAAATAATTCTAAATTAGCTTAATAAAAACAGAACAAAATATAATCATTCTGCCATTACACTATTTTAATAGCTTAAACAGCAGTATAAGACGTTTTGGTAGAAGGGGAAAAAGACGGGCTTGGGTCAGGCTGGTAATTCTGATATGCTGTCGGACACGGGCCGGGCTATACATTATTTAGGTTTATTATAATACTATAACTTTGAGATAGCTTTTTATTTGGATGGAGTAAATTTAGTAATTTAAAAGTTAAAGTATAAAAGTGTTTTTTTATCTAATATTAATATCATATTTCTATGCATCTTAATTTTTTTTTTAGTTGCAGTTTTTAGGGTTATTTCAGGTCTACAGCCACTTCAATCTAATCAGAATATAATTTAGATCGAGGTGAATCAGTTTGATTTAGCTGTTTACAAAAGGGTTTTCATTGAAATTGAAACATCAATAACTAATTATTTTGCTGCATGTAAACTTTTGGACCCCATTGACTTTCATTGTTGCACAGAAGTAAGAAAGTCATACATATCAGGAACAACATTAAAGTGAGTAAACAATTTTTCATTTTTGGGTGAACTATCTCTTTAAGAATCTGAACCAAGACAGTGAGGGACAGTGTGGGAAATATTAAAATCACAACGGTTAAAAATTAAAATGAGCATACAGTCAGATTATACTGTCTGACACCCTAGACCCACTTTAACATACACCTTTCACATGCTAATGGCCTCATTAGTGCCCAAGAACAAAGTGTATATAGCCTCTTGCTGAGAGTCTATGGTAGTCACTGGAATCGTCCTGTGGAGTTTTTCCTTCGAACGCATCGTTAACTTATACGAAGTTCTATACGAACTCCTACTACAGGTATGTTCCAAAACCTTTGAATATCAAGGGAAAGTCCATTTATTTCTATCATTTGTTTCAAAAAGTGAAACTTGTATGTAATGTTATTAGTTCACTACACACAAAGAGAAAAATTAAGCATTTATTGGTTTCAACTAACAAAAAAAGAAAAAAAACGAATGCAGTCTTTCACGAAATTAGAATATTTCACGTGTCCAATAAAAAAAAAAGGATAATAAACATATTCTTGCCTTCTGAAAAGTGTGTTAATGTACAGTATTTATGTCCTCAGTACTTTGTTGGGCCTCCTTTTGCACTAATTACAGCGGCGTGGCATGGAGACGATCAGCCTTTGACACAGTCGAGGTGTTATGGTAGCCCAAGTTGCTTTGATATTGGCCTTCAGCTCATCTGCATTTCGGGGTCTCTATTCCCTCATCTTCCTCTTGACAATACCCCATAGTTTTTCAATGGGGTTTAAGTCAGGCGAGTTTGCCAACCTATCAAGTACAGTTATTCCATGGCTATTAAACCAGGTACTGGAGGTTTTGGCTTTGTGGGCAGGTGCCAAATCTTGCTGGAAAATAAAATAAAATCTCCAAAAACTTGTCAGCAGGAAGCATGAAGTGCTCTAAAATTCCCTGGTAGACTGCTGCGTTGACTGTGGACTTGATAAAAGACAATGGACCAGCAGTTAATAGCTCCCCAAACCATTACTCAATGTAGAAACTTCAAGCAGCTTGACTTTTGTGTCTCTCCGGTCTTCCTCCAGACTCTGGGATTTCTAAATTAAATGTAAAATTTGCTTACATCTGAAAACAGGACTTGGGACCACCAAGCAACAGACCAGTACTTTCTAATTAGCCCAGCACAGACACTTCTGATTTAGTTTTTTGGTTCAGGAATGGCTTCTACCGCTGTAGCCCATGTCACGCAGACGTCTGAATGTGGTGGTTCAGCCTCAGTCTACTTCTTATGAAGCTCCCCCAGATTTCTGAAATGCCCTTGCTTGACAATCCTCTCAAGGTTGCGGCCATCCCTGTCACTTGTGCACCTTTTCCAACCACATTTTTTCCTTCCTCTTAACACTCTGTTAATATACTTCGATACTGCGCTCTGTGAGCAGCTTCTTTTGCAATTGCCTTTTGAGACGACCTTATGAATGGCATCAATGATGGTCTTCTGCACAACCATCAAGTCAGCAGTCTTCTCCATGATTCTGAAACCTGCTAAGACCTACTTCTGAAACCAGACTGAGACAATTTCAAGGTGGAGGAAACATTTGCAGATGTTTTGCGTCAATTAGCTGACTAGATTGGGACACAGGGAGCCTACAATGTTGAACTTGATATACAATTATGATATTCTAATTTTGTGAAATACTGGATTTTTATTTTATTTTTAACCTTTAATCATTACAATTGAAACAAATAAAGTCTTCACTTTGTGTGTAGTGAACTAATATAACATACAAGTTTCACTTTTTGAATCTAATGATTTGAAATGCATGGATTTTCCTTCGACATTACCATTTCTGAAACAAAAATGCAAATATGGTCAGATATGCTGATGGCACAGTGATGATATTGTAGTGTAGCTTAGATTTCAAAGCAACGAAATGAACAATGTTCACGGTGTTTGCCAGATAATTGCTGCCTGCAGCTGAATTTACTCTTAAAGAAGTCTTACAAAAGTAAAATAACAAAAAAGGCATTTAACACTTACAAAACGGTGTTCTACCTCCAGAGCAGATAAATCTATACTTCTGCATTAACCATGGTAAACACTTACCGGTTTTTCTCCTGCGGGGTGGCGCTTTGGCTGCCTGCATTAGAATGAGGTCTGAAAAAAACTTCCTGCGTGGTTCTTCTCCGGGCATGCTTAAACAAACCACCTCCCCGTACGAACGGCTGAAGATGCATTTTAGCTGTAAAATAAACAAACAAAAACAAAACAGCAAACATTTAGAAACAACAAAAAAGTCAAACTGGAGGAAGAAAAAAAAAAAAAAAAAAAAAAAAACACCACCTACATATGCTTTTCAACAACAAATTACTCAATAACTGATCTCAAATTTCAGGTCCATAATACGACGCCAATCAGTTAGCAAGTTAATTAACACAGAAATGTCTTTAATACACCCTTTATATGATTCAAAAATGTGTAAAAACATACTTTAAGTGACAGTGCTTTCAAAACAGTTCCTCGTGAATTCGACATATACTGTGAGAACATCTGCCATGAAAATCACTCAAAATCACCCATACTGCTCTTCAAATGCTGCCAACCAGCAGGGATTGAATCCCCAGGACTCCACTAAAAAGCATCACACATCTTGCCAAAAAGTGAACCAGCCAATACACAAAGTTGTGTTGAACCCTGCCGATTTGGTTTTCCCACAGCATTCTTTGTTCTTTTGCTTAACACTTTTTTCCCCCATTTCTCCCCTGAAAGCACAGAGCATGACGGGCTTTGACTTTCGAAAATAATCTCCTGGCATGAAGCATTGTTCTGCTCAGCTTGACCTATGAAAAGAAAGTTTGTTGGTAAACAGAGTACTTATAGGGTAAAACCCAAAGCAGGTTGAAAATCCTGGTGTACATGGTTACTTAAATAATTTGCCATAATCGTATACAGTACTATAATCCCATACATGCACACATACATCAAGAGAGAGATACATATGGGCTGAAACGACATGATTTCAGGGCTACAGCTTGGTTTTTAATCAGCCAATGATTTACTTATTTTAGGGGTAGTTGTTAAAACTCAGCTCTTGGACCAACAAAACATGGTGTTCCGGCAAAATGTCCTACTTGACAAAATCATGGCCGCCATCAGTCAGCCAATTAGAAGAGCAGGATAACAAAAGGCTTTAACGAAGAGTGATTTGATGGAACATAATAAAAGGATAGAGAAGAAATGTGATGATGCACGCAGCCTTCTTGACAGCCAAAGACTCGTGCATGAGAAAACCTGAAAATAATGACCAGCGTCTGGCGCACATGGTCACAGGTGTCACTGAAGAGAGTGTTTTAATGAGCAGTTTCATATTGCTACATTCAATTCTAATTTCACATGGTAAAGTGTGCAGTGCCAGTCCAATTACTGAAGTCTGGATTTATCCCCCCCCCCGAATCAGCAGTTAAAACGTAACTGTAAGTTCATGCAAGTTTCTTTAAGGCTGCAGCAATCAGGACAAATGAATTCAGGTAAAGGCTAAAGACTCTTAAATATAGGAAAGCTATAACTAGCGCAAACTGAGCTGCTTTAAAAAGTCTCCAGGGCTTGCCAAATATTACAGAGCAGAGATTTAGGAGAGAACTTCTCCATAATGAGGAGCCGCAGAGCACTTTAAGTTCAATTTCCAATCATGTGCGGGTGTCGAAGATCCAAACAATCCCTCATCGACTGCATTATTTTATGTCTTTGTCCCCTCTTGGCAGATTTGTTTGCACTCAAGTTGCTTTCGGGCTTCTTTGGTCCAAACTCTTGAGGCAAGATGAAGGGAAGCAAAGCAAGTAGCCCACAAAAGAGCCAGGTAGAGATTGTACAATTTGTCTCAATGCTGATGGAAACCTTGGACACTAATGCAGATTCTGAGAGGAAGAGAGTCGAGACTAAATAGGCCTTTCAACTCGCCAGAAAACAAGGCACCCTGAGCCTGGAAATCAAAAACACATTTCTTGTTTCTTCACGTCATTCTCTTATTGACGCATGTTTCATCTTCACTTCAAATGAACAACTAGCAGATAAGAAACAAATACAGTTGGGATTTGCAAACCAGTGTGATATCTGAATTTAAAGTCAACATCAAAGGACACGTGCAATGACATTTTCTTACATAATGCAATTTTTTGGGAATGTTAAATGTGAATTAACAATTAAAGGGGTCATACGGTGGTATATACATTTCAGTCCAAACAGCTTGAAAAAGTGCGTGTTGGGAGTGTGTGCACACAACCACCCTACAATGATAAAGATCCACGAGTATGTTTATTAAATTAAAAGAATAATAAGTTGCTCCTTCTGAAATCAAGCCATTCTCAAATGCATGTCCACACAGACAGAGGCCACTCCCACAATAGTTGATTGACAGCAGCGTGTCACACAGACTGAACTGGTGTCTTTACCTCAGACCCGCCCTGAGTGAGTCGTCATCAGACCGAGACGCAGAGACAAGCAAGACTCCTAAGAGATTGAGGTGTTTTGTTGTCGAATGTATTAATGAACATAGCAGTAGTCATTTACACTCGACATCTGAGTGACTGAAGACGCAGAGGATTAACATTAGGTTTGGTTCTGAAGGGAAATGGGTTTATGTTGGCGCGAATCATTCATGATCCAGCCTCACATACAGAAGCAGTGAGTATAATGTATTTTAATGAATCTTTGCAAAACGCCTTTCCTAATAATGTGCTAATTAGCAAGTTTCACTATGAATACGGCTAAAAAAACATACTTCGAGAGCTAATTGGAAAAGAGGGGCGGGGTCAGCGGAGTTCGTGAAGATTTAAAGGGGAAGTACACAAAACAGATTTCTAAAGAGCCGTTTATGACGGGAAAATTAGCATTTTTACACTATCCTTGAGAAATTTTAAAGCAATCTATATTACAAACTTTCCATTAAGTTACTAAAGAATCATATTAGCTTGTGGAAAATTAAGAGTTAAGAATTATGCCATAAATACATAAAAAAAATTTTTTAGTTTATTTAAGTTTATTTAATCTAAACTTGAAAACGCTGTCATTTTTACTTACCCTAATGTCATACAAAAACCTATGTGACGGACTTGTGAAAAATGTCTTCTTTTGTCCATATAATAAGAGTCAATGGGACCCCATCGTTCTCAAATATATTCTTTTGTGATGCAAATTAAAGGGAAATTCTATTCAAAAATGTTGCTTCAAACTATTTAAACATCATAGTATTCAGACTTTGGGGAAAAATTACATACAAACTAGTCATCTATACACTGTAAAACATTTTTACATTTATATTTTAGTCTAGTTTGCCATTTAAAATAATGAAGTTAAATGTATTTAGCTCAAAATCAAAAAGTGTCTGGAGCAATAAGATGACATTATTTTACTGATTATATAATCTCTAACAGTGAATCTTAGCATCTTCTCTTGTTTCAAGGATTCTTATATATTTTAACAGGACAGTTTGACCAAAATATATGCATTTTTGTATATTTAATTTGTTTTATTTTTTGT
>JAUMHR010000079.1:18470954-18482084 GCA_032361145.1 Enteromius fasciolatus
GACCAGGTACTATTGTGGAGGTACAGGTACAACTTTTACACAGTGGAAAACCAAACAGAGCCAAGTCGAGCCGAGCCTAGTTGAGTCGAGCCGAGGCGAGCTGGTACTGTGTAGTGGAAAAGCGCCATTAGATATACGAATGTCACAGCAAAGGGTCTGAATACTTAGGACCATGTGACATCTTAGTTTTTCTTTTTTAATAAATCTGCAAAAATGTCAACAATTCTTTGTTTTTCTGTCAATATGGGATGCTTTGTGTACATTAATGAGAAAAAAATGAACTTAAATGATTTTAGAAAATGGTTGAAATATAATAGAGTAAAATAATCCAGCGTTTACCTGTTGACAAGTTGGTCGAAAAGTAAACTCTGATTGAGGTGTTCGAACTGGGACTTCCTCACGCGGCGACTTCTCTTGAGCTCAACATGACCGTTCATGCGACCGTGGTCCCCGTCTGATGTAGAATCACCCCTCAGACTCATTCGACCTATCGATTTAAAAATCTGGTTACTAAAACCATAGCCACAAGGGGTCGGTCTCAAATAGGGATGTTCATTTCGATTATTTCTCGTAACCGACAACCGATGCTCGTTTACCAAGTATTAACGGACAACAATGTATTAAATTAGAATTTCATTCATTTTGAAAGGATAAGCGTCTATGGATGGCTATTTTACCTAAATAATATATCAAGACAATGAAAAAAAGAAAGAAAGTTAATTCTGTATAACACTTAATGGGAATCAAGCCCATTGATTCCAGTGGAGAGCTCTCTTTAGCGGTGTATGACGTGACAGTTGTCCAGTCATGTTCCGTTCACACACTGTGAGTGTTCCGAAAATGAGGTTTTGAGTCCTGAAAATGTACAGGTGAGTTCCGTTACAGAACGCGGTGTCACTCCCTGTATTAGGACTAAAGCAGCCTGCCTACAGGACTGACAAGTGTGTTCTACTGCCAATAAAATTTTTTTTTTTTTGGTCAACACATTTTATATAGGCTATGAGTGGCGTATTTTAACAATGAAGCAAACCTTTTAAAATAATTAGGTAAAATACTGAAATAAATAAAATGATGTTTAACTGATTCTATTAATCGGTCAAAATTCATATCAGTCGGTAAACGGTTAAAATGAACATCCCTAGTGCTTATAACTTTATACTTGATATTATCTGACGTATTATTCCATAACTCACTCATGGATACATAGGTGTTCAAATTATCCTATCAATTTCTGTTGTCTGAGTTTTACAGTATTACATTACATCATCTTTCATTGTCTCAAAGTTACCATAAAAGCTGGGAAAGAAATTGGATGCTTGTCAAAATATTGTTATTTTTGGGTGAATACTTCCTTGTAGGAATCCCTTACATCAAAACAAATAAATTACACTTACTGTGTCCATTCTGCAAGGCACCAGTGGACAACCTGAAAGATGAAATTTCATGAGAAACAGTTTACCATAAATAATACTACAACTTCTTTCGCATTTAAATAAGAAAAACAAACATTTAAAATATTTTTCCTGAATCGAGACAACTGTAACTGAGTGAAAGCAATTCTCATCTAAGAACTAATTTCCAACAACACTGAAAACAATCTGTAGTGTGAAGTCTCAAGTATTTGGATTAAGCAGATGGGTTAGCAAATGGATCCACAGCTGCACAATTAATAATAAAAAAAGAGCATTTTTAGCATTACAGCTTCTATCATTAATCTTGAGAATTATTTAAATTAGATCTGCTTGTGTTTCTGTCTCAAAATGCTTCATTTAAAATTTTCTTTTTGCCACAGTCGAGCATTGAGTCAATCACAGATGTATACGCTGAGTGCATAAATGCAACGCCAATCAGAGGCCTTTATATCAATCTCATTAGTCAGCCTCATGCACACTGCAGACTATGATAGCATGCAAAAGAAACGTTGCCTGACACTCAAAACAGAAGCTTTAGAACCTAAGCAAAATTACAGGCAATATTTTGTACACACTGTAAGCAAACCTAAACTAAAATGCTACCATTATAATCAACTAAAACTAGACACGGTGTAAATAACAGTTTTTGGAACAGCATGTCTATGACTACAATGGGATGGAATCATCAAAATAAGTATTACTCATTCAGCTCTACATAGATTGTCACACCTCACCTAGTACAGTGTTTGGACATGGTCCACGGGGCTCTCTGGCCTTTACTCTGGGGACTTGGAGAAGTATCAGTAGAACTTGGTGGCGTCTGTCTGCGTGTCCGCTTGGGCGGCGGGGACAAACGCGGACTACCGCTGTTAACATCACTGCTGGGCTCCTTCTATAACAGGCAGAGGTGTGCAGGATATATAAGCTTGAAGGAGCATGCAGAATATACAAGATTAAATATAATGACAGAAAGTCCACTCTCAAACACAATCTGCAATAGGGATACTCTGTGCAATTTTCACAGCTTTACTGATCCTGCGAGCGACAGACTCATGTCATCTCCCAAATTCTTCATCTCCTCCCAGATTTCATTCTAACCTCCCTGCTGTCTAAATAACTCTGTGATTCACACATTTACACCACCCTAACACATGCAAGGTGAGAAAATAAAGAAACATAACCAGTCTACTGATGAAATCGTGCCAGTGTTATAACATTTATAACCGATTAATTTCTATGGCTTCACCCGTTTTTGCAAGTTACTGGATAAGAATTTATCAAAATGAATAGCCAAGGAATCATTTAGAATGAAAATAATTTACACATAAATAATAGAAAATTACAGCTTGCAAAAAAAGTTACACCGCACACAAGATATATTTGTATATATTTGTTAAATAATTTATGACTTTTACTATTCTTTTTGATTATTCCACACCTGGAAAACATTTCCAAAAACCTCAAATGCATACTCATTAGAGAAATGTTAATGGTGACATAGAAAAGTAAAACATAAAGAATCTACAGCTAAAGCACGGACCAAATTTAATGCCAGAAGAGAGGAAAAGCCTAAACCTCTTACTGTAAAAACTTGTGGCAGCGGTCTAGGATTCTTTTTGTTCAAAAACTCCAAAAATCTTGACAAGCAAGCAACCTTATTAAATTGCACACACTCTCAAAAAAGTATTGCGGTGGTACTGATGCTATCACATGGAAACAGCATGGAACTTTACCACAGTGATATTTACCACAGTACTGAGACAACCATGGGGAATGGTAAAAAATCTTGATAACACGTCCAAATTACTTAAAGCACTGCGATATGAATTCTTGGTATGTGCTATCGTTTCAGACAGCACTCTAATGTGCAAAACATCAACAAAACACAGTCTGTGTAAGGAGCCGATTACACACAGCAGTTAAAGTCACACATAAACACTCGAGTTCAAAGTTTACTTTCCAAAAAAATCACGAACAATAACTGTTTTGAGCCACAAGGGGTCTGTCTCAGCTGAGCTTTTCCCTTCCCCCAACACTAGCTTGTTTTATTGTTGAAGACGGGCGGAAGACTAGACGTTTTTAGTCCGACAAAAGGTGTCAACGCGCTTTTGTTTTGATGGTTTATCGGTGTGCCCCGGAGCGCGTGACGGCATGGCGCGCGCCGGTGTCTCTCGAGCGCAACAAACACACACAGCAACAAAATAACGCTCGATTCGCTTTAGCGAGTCGGTTCAATCGAACTGTTGTTTTCGGTGATCCGACTCATTTGATTTAACACTCAAAGCTGCTCCTAGTTCATTTACAGACATTTTTTGGTATAAATCTTTCAAAAGGTTTGTAAAAACAAAAAGCTGTATTCGTTTTGCGTAAACTGATTCATTTTATATTGGTGTTATGATTATATTTTTTGTTTAACATACACATTTAAACAGACATTTTTACACCAGCTCGAAGATTATACTATCAAATATTAAGTTATATATGGCTGTCAGTTACTGCTAAAGTTCTCCGGTACTTCTCTACGTTAAAGTACCGTGCAATCACAGCGAATCGGTTCGCTCGAAACATTCAAAAGAACCGGTTCAACAGAACGATTCTTTGGCGAATCGGACACCAATATAACAAAGACAACTTGGGGGCACTGAGTCCATTAAATCAGCCGGCCGGCTTCAGTAAAGTCCAGCTATTGTGTGTGACAAAACATATAAAACTAAGCGACACGCCGCGATTAAGCGCTGTCGTGTCATTAAACTGCCATTTCTGCATCGCCAAGTGTCTCTCAAGGCGCTATTTGGAAACAAAAGAGGTAGACAACCATCCAATCCGTTCATTTATCTATACATCCATCCATACAACCATCCATCTCCAAAAGGCCAGAGTGAGCAGCTCGCTAACCGGCTGGCGGAGAGAATAGGCTGCCGGTGTCTCTCTCTTCCTTACACGGCTGTTGTGCTCGTCCAAGTTTGGGTTGCTCCTCTGAGACGACCTCGTCCGGCCCGAGATGAAGGGACTGATGGGCTTGTGCTCCGAGCTCTTTCTGGTGTTCACCATGATTGCTGTCTGTCCCCGCTGATAGACAGTTCTTGTCCTGTAGCTCTTGTCAGCTGCTTTCGTTCTGACTGTGTCTCAGCTAGCAGAGTGCCGAGGCGCCATTTCTCTTTCTCTCTCTCTCCCTCTGCTGTCAACCAGCCGAAACTCTCCGGCGAGCCACTTCCGCTTCAGAGAGAACCGAGAGTGTGCGCGCGCTTCTATGAAGTTGGCGCCACAGAATTTTTTGAAAAAGTATCAACAATCGACTAATGTTTTAGTACGTTGAATTACAAAAGTATATTTTTAATAAAGAATGTAAAAGTTGGAACATTTTTTAAGCTAAAATGCGTTAATCAGTCGTGTTTCTAACACTGAAACAAAAAATGCTCTCTGGTCATATACTAATTTTTTTACATGTACCATGGTAGTAACATGGTGTTTTTAAGTACCTTGGACAGTACCGTGGAGTAACATTGTGCTCACTGTACACGTTTTGTTGTGGCTATATTTATACTGTTGTTGGCAAAAAAATAAACAAATGAACACATAAGATAAAGTAAGTCAAATACAAAGTATTTTATAATTCTAATTTTAAAAACTGAAGATGTCAGGGACATTCAAAGTGACTTCAAGGCACGGAAAATAATGGAGATTATTATCATACAAAAGTCATGGAAAACCATGGAATTTCTTGGGAAGTCATGTAATGAAGTAATGTATTAAAGTCAATATGAATACATTTTCATCCCTTAAATTCACCCCATTGGCTGAGAGAATCTTCAAACTTTTCTGATAGGCTAACATACAAGGCACTTTGTTTGCCATTTATACGTTTGTGGTTGTCAAGTGTGTTTTATATATATATATATATATATATATATATATATATCAGATAGTTGGTCAGGTGATGTGTGATATTAAAAAGCGTTTATCTATACATAATGTTGAGATGTTGAGAGCATTTTGTTTCTGTTGCCCTGCTAAGTCCACTAACCATCTGTCACTGTCACACCCAAGACAAACACACACGGGACCAAGAAACAATTCATTAAGCTCATTTCATAGAATATGTAAAACGCCATTTAAGATCATCTGGTTATTATGATGTCATAGCGACGTGCGGTCAAACGTTACGTCGTGCGACGTAGACGTCACAGGAATGGTGGACAGCTTTAGCGTATGAAGCGGCATGACAACTGTGAGAAATTTACGAGCTAAAGGGACAGTTTTACGACACCATTGAAGCCATATACTGGTAACGGACTACAATTTTACAATTGGAATTACTAATCTGCTTTACAGAAGTGATATGCTGTGGGTTAAGCGCGTGTTTGCTGTCATAACGGAGCGCAGTGCGCTTGCGTGCTGTCTTCACTGTCCTTACGTAATTTTGGCGCACTGCTTTCATTTATTATGCTGCTTTTGACCCGTTTGTTAGAGTGAATATGAATAGAGTACTTAAAGCATGTATTCGGGTCTTAAACTCAAAACGTTTGATTGCATAAACTGAGGTTAAATGTAGACAAGATATTGTCATATAGATTATTGTAAGTGCATCATGACGTCATTATTCAGTAATAAGCATCTGGTCGCCTGAATAAAAACTGATCAGATTCATCTAATGAAATATCTTTATACTTTTCAAATGCATCTGATGATAATTTTATGGCACATGTCCAAAAGCAAGGGTTTACGTTGTTAAATATTTTATTTAGTTTTTGTATGACATATGTTAATATGTATTCCTTTTATAATATATTTTTAACTTGTATAAATAAAATAACTAGCAGTATGTTATTGTATCATTGCTCATTTATGATCAGTTGAGGCATAATTTTACCTTGCTTTACTGGACTGGTATGAAAGCAGATCAATGTTTAAAGAATTTCGGATCACACTGCACCTGTCAGTCTCACAGAAAGTCCTGTGGCGTGAATTATTCAGGAAGCGCTGATGCAGTGGTTACATTGACTTGCACCATGTCCTATAACTTATATATGCATGCTTATGTTTGTGTTGCAAGATGGACAAGAAAAGAAGCCATGATGAGAAATATTGATTCTAGAGAAAGGGTTCAAGATGACACATGGTAAGTCCGCTATAGACTGCTCTGTATAAATTATATTGTCATGCCAGTAACATTACGTCATTACTGCATGTTCATAACTGAAGTAATCTAAAATTAATCATACTTTATTGCCTTTGTGAGCTCTTAGGTGTGAAGGGGCTCAAAATGAGGAAGAGGAGGACGATGAGGAGGTGAGCCCTATCAGATCCAGTTTTTCTGTGGAGGACCTGCTTGATGAGGTGGAGAAGATCAGTAGTGTTGCCAGCAGCGGCAAAAAGGTTCATATGCAACTTTTTGTGTGCAAGAACGTTCTAGTGATTTACATAAAATAAAAATGTGTTGCAGCTTAGTAGCTAGCTATATCAAGTTACTGTCACTTTGATAATAAACTTTCAAATAAAAAAAATAAAAACATTCTCAGAAGATGTAGATAAGATTGTTCCTTCATCAGAAAATGTAACATTGCATCACTTGCTCACCAATGGATCCCCTGCAGTGAATGGGTGCCAGCAGAATGAGAGAAAAAACATCACTATATTTCACATCCAGCTGATTAAATCAGTCGTGTAAAGTGAAAGGTTGCATGTCTGTTTTTATCAGCTGTTACGACTCTCATTCTGATGGCACCCATCCACTGCAGAGAATCCACTGGTAAACAACAGATGTAATGCTACATTTTTTTAAATCTGTTAGTCTCTTAATCTATATTGTTGATGTGAGTAAATACAAATCTCCTGCTTTCATTGTAATGATGCTAGTGTCACTAGTGTCTATATATGAATCCGTTTTTCGAGGGTTCTTCTGGCTTCTTAATGTTTTATGGCTGAACATTTTTAGGTGGAGATTGTAGTGAGACTGTGGAAAAATGGTTTCACTGTAAACGATGAAGATTTCCGTAGTTACACTCTTGAAGAAAACCAAGAATTCTTGGAGGCCATTAAAAGAGGGTGAGCAGCGTTCATAATTGTCACGCTAGCAATATTATAGCATTCACATTCCACTTCTCGCAAAGGTTTAAAATGACCATTCCACTATCTTTATTACGCATTTCTCTTCATACATTGAAATACAGACCAAATAAAATGTTTTGTAATGATCTAAAAATCCTCTGTTTAAAGTGAGCTGCCTCTGGAGCTTGAAGGAAGAGCCGAGGATGAAGAACTAGAAGTCAATGTGGAGGACATGAAAGATGAAGTTTATGCCCCAAAGAAAAAGACCTTTCACCCGTTTACAGGCCGAGGTTACAGACTGGGAAGGTAGTGGATCCTCTCTGGATTTAAATTGCCAAAGTTTCACTCCTAAAGAGAAGTCATAATAGTCATGCTGCAAAGCAATAAAACGAAAGATGTGAGAAATTGATTTAGTTGTAGTTATTCCCACAAGCATCCACTAGGTGTCCTCGAGACACTGTAAATGTGTCACGGACTATCCAGATGTTGATGTTAGTTTGTTGACCGTCACGTGAAATCGGTACTTGCAGTTCATTGGACAAAGTTAGGCTTTTAACCAGACTTTTAAATTGATTAAGTTACAATGATTGTCCTCTGTAGTGTGGCTCCGCGAGTGGTGGCCAGGTCTCGGTCGATACATGAGGACTGTTCTGGTCCTCCTCTCCCAGCTGTGGAGCTGAATGAGGACCTCCCTGTGACTTCCCTCCAGATTTGGCTGGCAGACGGTCAGCGTCTCGTCCAGAGGTTTAATCTGTGCCATCGGTGAGTATCATATAGAAGGTGAATCAACACATCTGGTTCATATTTCCTCCCAAAAGATGCTTAAAAGTGTGTGGAATCAGATTAAATTGATTGCAAAAAGAATGTTACAAGTGTAATACAACTGAGTATGCATTCTTAATAGTGTACTATGCTTTGGTTACTTGCCTTACATGACATTACGTCTGAATGTTCTTATTGTATTGTCAGAATCCACCCTGGGCATGTTGTGGCGCTCTAGTTTTGAAATCCTACCCTCAAAAGCTCTTATATAATTCTGCTTCATCATTTATGTAATATAAGCTCACAAGGTACAATGGAAGAATCGTAAGCTGCAACTTTGCAGCAGATCAAATCAGATTACGCTGGATTTATTTTTTGCGTCACCACATGTAAGGATTTCATGTCTCTGACTTGAACATGGTTGCTAAGATGCGGCTGCAAAGCTCCCTGAGAAGATTCATTCACGTTGGCCTTTATGTAATTGTTCCAGGATCAGTGATGTGCAGCATTTTGTGGAGCAGGCTCAGAGAACGGACGCACCCTTCATCCTGACTACATCCCTGCCGTTCCGAGAGCTCAGAGATGAGGGTCAGAGTTTGGAGGAAGCTGATTTAGCAAACGCTGTCATTGTTCAGAGGCCACTCAACACACAAGCTGCTTTTGGTCACTCCTGACTGTTCCTGCTTGCACCAGAGACTTCACAAATCCTTCTTTCTCAAAGGAGTAGACCGTCTGAAAATGAAAAACTACTCAAACTCTGGCCATCCAAGACCTAGATGAGTTTGGAGAAATTTAGCATCACATCACTTGCTCACCAACAAGTATTAAATGGGTGCCATCAAAAAGTCCAAAGAGCTAATAAAAAGGTCACAGTAATTCACATGAATCCAGTCTATCAGTTAATGTCTTGTGGGGCGAAAAGCTGTGCGTTTGTAAGAAACAAACCAATCTTCATGATTCAAAATTCAAGTCCTCTATGCATGATATTGATGCAGTAAAAAAAGGTTGTCTTATATGATACTGGAGAGGAATGTGCACACATCAGTCACTGTTTATAACAGTTTAAATGCCTTGATGCTTTTCAATTTATAAGATGTTTATTGATATTGATTGTTTGGAGGGATGTGGATTATTGTGATTTTTTTTTTTTAATCAGTTGTTTGGACAGTTTGACGACACCTATTCACTGCAGAGCATCCATTGTCACCAAATGCTAAATTTCTCCAATTTGTTCCCATGAAGAAACGAATGTATGTACATCCTGGATGTCCTAAAGGGTGTGTACATTTTTGTTCCTTTTAAACCATAAGGCCCGATTTCACAAACGGGGCTTAGCTTAAGCCAGGACTAGGCATTAGTTAAATTAAGATGCACACCTGTAATATTTTCTTACAAGGCAAGTTGCTTAAATATCTTAACACAGAACAATGACACTGACATGTTTTAAGATATGTCAGAGCAAGATATTTTCATCAACGCAATTTAGTCTGGGACTAGCTTAAACCTTGTCTGTGAAACTGGGGGTAAAAGCCAGTGTTTTTTTTTTTTTTTTTTCTAATTTCATCTAATTTTAAAACCCTACCAGGACATTATAGATGGCCACCAGATTTAAATAAATGGTTCACCAAATGAAAAATCAGTCTGAAATGGTTTTTGAGTTGACTTACCAGTCACAGCAAGTTAACTGCTTACTGAATTAATAGCAAATTTAATTTCAGTCACAATAGAATGATGTGGGTGAAGAAAATAGTAAATGATCACAGAGCTTTCATATTTTGGTGAATCGTTCTTTTAAAGTTTTCATTTCACTTCTTTATTTTGTATTCCCCGTCATGCTCTTTCACAGTCGGATGTGTTGGCCTTTTCTGATGCAATGCAGTATGCACAAGCCAAGTCTTTAACCTTTCAATATTATACATGTTCACAAAGATCAATGAAGAATTCAGATCACGGAAGCTGATATGATGCTTAATGGAGTTGTTCGATCATCTGTGATAGTATGTCTTACTGTGACGCGTTAAGTTATAAATGTCAAATGTTTTATGCACTTTGCCTAAGACAGAGGCTCTGTTATAAAGACCTCTGCTTGCAATAAACCTACTGAATATATGCTGATTCCTTTTCTCATTTCAAAGGGGGTGAGTGGGTTCTAATGTGTTTTAAATTCTCACAGGTTAAGTAGAAAAGGAGACTTTCTGATCAATATGCTACTTTTTGCGTGAATGCATTTGGATTCATCTTCTTACTTTTAAACATTCTAGAAGCGCATTTGAAAGAAGAAATCATATTTTTATTGTCTTTATCAGTTTTTGGGTAGTTTAAGTTGATACATTATTAATCCGCAGTGCAATTCAGTTAAACCATATTCATCAATATATAATCCATTCAAGGTATTAGTGTCATTACTGTTTCTAGTCTCTACTGTTCCATATGAATCCCTTTCCAATTGTCCCTTTAAACATCCTGTTCATTTTGACAAATATGACCCTGTCTGTGAAATCCAGGCTAAAGTCTCAAATCTAATTTTTCAATAACATACTTTAAATGTTGATTTCAACCATTGATTTCACTACAACGTTCAAAGAATGTTCTTTGACTTATAAAGAATGATGTTATGTAGAAAACAGTAAATAACAGAGAAAAAGACATTAGCTGGGTTTTCACAGAGAGGGTCACATGTTGTTTACTGATGCACAAAATGTTGGAAATGTAATGCCAACCATATGGTTGGTTTCCTGGCCAGGTTGGTCTGACCATGAGGCCCGATAAGCATTTTCATTAAACTTAATGGTTAGTGTATTCCTAAGAGTTTGTAAGCAGTTAATAATTAAATATGTATTTTTAAGTCATGGTAGACACCTTTTTAAGTCGGTTTGGATCATGTGATACTAAAAGATTTTATGCATTT
>JAUMHR010000079.1:18497346-18521755 GCA_032361145.1 Enteromius fasciolatus
CTGTGATATTATTTTTCACAACGCGTTTCCTTGTGTGTTTTAGCCAACACGATATGCCGTAGATGCTCTTACCGCACGCAGGTTTAATATATTTTGATATATAAAATGAATAAATAAATACAAATAAAAAAGCAGATCACGTAAACTGTTAAGACTGACTATTGTAGTACAGATAAGATAATTCGCGTTCATTTCTGCACTCGGTTACATCTGTTTTAATTATCAAAATTAAACATGTGTTTACTACAAATAAAAATCATAACAGTTGAACTAAAGTAACCACACATTAACATGATTTTGCTATACTAGCAGTTTAGCTTCACCATGGTATTTGTGAGTATTAGTATTACCTTCTAATACACTACTATTGAAATAAAATATAATATTATTATTCAGTATCATTGAAATTAATATAAATCAAAATAATATGTTGCATTCTCAAAAGACATGTATTAATATTTCAATGTTATTTCCTCTTACAAATATATATTTCTTTGACTATTTTTAGACCATTATTAACAATAAATGTAGTTATTTGTAAATACATTATTGTATCTTATTATATAGGTGTCATATCATATCATATTGCAAATAATTTTCTATTACGGTAAATTAAACTAATTGCTCAGTATAAGAGTTCACAGATTTGATATCCATCAAATCACACAGTCTATCTTCTGCTAAATCTAAATCTTTCTTGCAGTGTTTCCATGTGCCTTATTCTGCCCTGACCATGTTCTTGAGCACCGACCAGCGGGAGAGAGACTCTGCTACAGCTTACCGTAAGCTTCCAGCTGCACACACAACAGTGCTCATCTCTAAATCCGTGTTTGGATTGCTCTAGAAGATTAATAACATCTGATTTCATTGTGTTCCATTAATCCAAAAACAAATGCCTGCCAAGTGCTCATGTTGAGCGTGTATGGAGTTGGGTTCGAATGGAAATAACAGTTAAGGACGCTATACATGTGTATATGCAGGTATGACAGTGGAAGTGCTCGGGACGCTGGTGGGTGCCGCCATTCAGGGTCACATCGTAGCGAGCGCACACACTCTGAAGCACTGTCCGCATCGGAACCTGACCACTGGTCACCTGGGGAACAGCAGTGGCAAAGAGATCATCAGATCCCTGGCGCTGTCACAGGACTTCCTGTCTCATGCTGTACGTGTATTTTTATGCATTTTTATGTAATATTACTTGCCTGGTTTCGGGGCTTAACTTAAGCCAGGACTAGGCCTTAGTTACTGAAAACATCCAGTATCGTTTAACCACAAAACTTCCAAAAAAGTAAGTAAGTGTGGACTTTGAAGTGTGACACATTTTATATTTATCAGAATCCACAAAATCAATAAATAAATGTGCATATTTAGCAGACTGAATAACTCTATTTCGAGCCGAGAGCCGCTGAGCTCCATGTCAGTCAAATCCGATATACGAGGGAGCCGACAATCTTGGCTTGTGGATGGGGCTGAGGGTTCCATAGTGGAAACCCATGATGGAGAACCATGAAGGGCCACAGCTATTTGGAGCTGGACTGCCGAGCATCTCTCTGGTTAAGGCTCCCAGAGGCGGCTTGGCCGAATCCCACCACACTCTGTGTGATTGAGCATTCCTCTGTGACCCAGGCCAAAGGCGGTGGGATGGTTGGGTGCGCCAACCGACTCTGAAGCGCCACTTTTGATCTGGAACAATAATGAAGTGCTTGCCGCGGTCTGTGAAAAAAAAATAGCAAACAATCCTGAGGTTGTTTAGGGCAGAGCTGTTCCTGTTTGGGGATATTAGATTGAAAAGTTCCTCTTTTCTGGGGTTTCGCCTAATTTGGGTTCGCTAAACTTTACAAGACCATACAGTCCGAAGCAGCAAAAACACTCAAATAAATATGACCATTTGTAACATGACAACCATGTACTGGAATAGAACTACAACCAGAGATTAAGAGTTATTAAAGACAGATTTAAACGTATCGACAGACGTTTTCCATCACCGCTCATGGTCTGTTTCTCTTTACAGAAGGAAGTGTACATGATAGCTGCCGGAGTGATCGGTGGGCTGTTTCTGGTTTGTACGGTGGTCATGTTCCTGGGAGTCAAAGAGAGAGATGGTGAGCGTGTGTGGTAATCATGTGGCATAAATTTGTGTTTCGTAACTGCATCCGAACAGAAAAGTATGAATAATCCACCCCAAAAAGTTACATTTTTATGACTTTCTTCTGTAGAATACAAAAGGAGATAGTTGGCAGAAAGTACATGCTGCTCTTTTTGTCCATATGACTTCTGAGCTATATTCTTTTTTTTTTTTTTTCTGACGATACAGTACTGTTTAAAACTTTAGGTTCTGTCTTTAAAGTCTCTCATGCTCAACCAAGACTGTACTTACTTAATCAAATAAACTGTAAAAACAGCAATATGGTTACTATGCATTACTATATATTTTAAAATGACATCTATTCATGTGATGCCAAGCTGAATTTCAAAATCATGCTAATATGCCGATTTGATGCGCGAGATGCTTCGTATTACTAGCAGTGCTTAAAGTTGTGCTGCTCTATATTTTTGTGGAAAGCATTTTTCCCGGGATTCTGTTTTCAAATTCAAATTCAATTTTAAAACAGCATTTTCATTTAAAATAGAAATAATTTTAAAAGTGTAAAAGTCCTTACTGTCATTTATGAGCAGTTACTGTATGTCCTTGTTGAATAAAAGTATGAACTGTACTCCAAACTGTAAAATGCTAGTGTATGTAATTTGTCAACAAAGCAAAACGGGTTAAAATCCATGCACTTATATTCAAACGTGAGGTGCGTACCAGGTTTGGATACACATCGATATCCTGTTTTTATAGAAATATAACTTATATAAGCAAACATTTGAATTGTGCCTCACGCAAAGCTGTTGTTTATGGCTTCAGAAGACTTGTCACTCTACACCTCAGAAAAGATGTCTAACATTTGTGCTTTCTTCACTTTTTGCGTCTGCGTTAGATCCCTATGCTCCTCAAATGGACAAGGCCATTCCTTTCCATAAGGGCTTTATTTTGGTCATGAAGCACGGGTCCTACCTCACTCTGACGGCGGCTTTCCTGTTCATATCCGTGGCCATCCAGGTAACATGTTGTCCCTTTAGTTCCCTAAGTAACTGAATAATTATATTTATTAGCAGCATCTGAATACGTTAATACTGTAGAATGTAGCTTTTAATGAAAGAATAGTTCACTTGAAAAGTTATGTCCTCGTCATTCCAAACCCTTAGGCTGTTTTTCCGATGATACTTGGAAGCTTTAATCCTTGACTGAATTATTCCTTTAATCAAAGCATTTCGGGCTGGATTGATTAATGGCGTCATCGGTACTGTTTTACGTTTCCATTCACCGCTGTTTCCTTTTGCAGTTGATACAAAGTAACTTCGTGCTGTTCTGCACATATGCGGTGGAGCTGCGAGAACACTTTCAGAACATTGTTTTGACAATTCTGGTGAGTGAAGAACACATCTATGAAGTTAATTCAGTAGATTTTCAGGCCTGCCATTGGCGCTTCTCAGCACACTTTCATTAAAAGAAAGACAAAGTTCTCTATGTTTCTCTGATGTGTCTGTGTCATGGTCGGTACTGTGTCTTTTTAGATGTCTGCCGCAGTGAGTATCCCATTCTGGCAGTGGTTCCTTGAGAGGTTCGGGAAGAAAACAGCGGCTTTCTGCGGCATTACAGTAATTGTTATTTTATCAAGTGTTTTATTTCTTAAAGGAACAGTCCACCCAAAAATCTAAATTCTGTCACCATTTACTGACATTCTGCTTATTCCCAAACTGAATGACTTTTTTCTCTCGCTAAAAAAAGAGAAGATAATAAATTAAGAGATCGTTTTCAGGAGCCATTGTGTTGAGTAGAAGAAAGAAATGAATACAGGTTTGGAACAACATGAGGTTGAGTAAATGATGACAGACTTTTAATATTTGGGTGAACTATATCTTTAATTGATGATTTGGAATAACTGATCTTTAGTTTCAGTAGTTTTATAAGTTAACAAATAATAGTACCATATCATTATGAATGATAATAATGAAGTATTTTAACTAGTTTGTTATCATGTATAATGTTATTGTTAACCTAAACTATTCAGAATAAAGAGAAAGTTTAGAAAATGAATCATTACAGATTAGAAATTGCTTTAACTGAATTTAAACAAAATGTACTAACATGACTAAAAAAGTGAAAAAAATAAACATTTAAAATATATATAAATATAAAATGATAAAACTGACAAAAGCATGTTTTACAGGCAATATTACAAAAAAAAAAGAAAATAAATAAATTAAATTTTTAAGATTTAAATAAAATGTTATACAAGAAAATGCTATTTATTTTAGACTTTCTACTTCAAAAAGTTCATTTTTAATTAAGTGTGTTACTTGCCATTTATTTGTCTTATTTCTTATAAGCAAATTATTTGTGAAGATGTAGATGTTTTAGTTTTTTCCTCAGTTTAGCATTCTATCATGATGATTGAGCAGGCTTCAGATTGTGTTCTTTAGCTGTATACTGACACCTGTTGGCATGAAAGCAACATCACATGATATCAATGGAAAAACTGCTCATTTGCCAGCAGAGGTGTTATCTCCCAGTATCTTAATGTAAGGGCCTGAACCAGAATTAAATGACCAGTATTATATATATATATATATACAATTTAAACTGCCTTTTCCAGACCACAAACATAACATCTGAAATGCATCATTTATTTCTGGAGGTTAAAAGCAAGTTTGTCACACTTTAAAACTGGTATAATGCATATGTTGATTGTGTAACATTCAGTGACCTCTTTCAAATTGTCACGATTGCAGTGGATCATGCCGTTTACGGTGATGCTGGTGTTCATCCCTAATCTGATAGTGGCATATGTCGTGGCCGTATCATCTGGGCTCAGTGTAGCCGCTTCTCTCTTGTTACCATGGTGAGTCTTACAAACCAAAATATAATACTGTTTTACCCATAAACAAAGTATACTATTCTGCTATTTTTAAATTCCAGATGAGTGGTAATGAAAAAGGCAGCATCACTCTCATCTTCTTCAGAAATGTAGCTTACGCCATGCATTGGAAAGAGGATTATAACTTGTTTATATAAGCTTTGATTTAACCCCTTGGATACATATGTTTAATAACCCAGCAATCTCCAAATAACAGGTTTCATGGCAAGGTCATGCTGTTTTTTGGCTTTTAAAGATACACTCGGGTTGATCCCCAAATGAGTAAACTGCAGCTTTTATGTGCCGACTACAAAGACGTTTTGGCTTTATGCTACCAATGACCTTGTTTAATAGAGATGATGATTGATGTGTTTCCTGTTGCTCAGGTCAATGTTACCAGATGTAGTGGATGACTTCAGACTGGCAAACCGCAACTCTAAAGGACACGAGGCTATCTTCTACTCCTTATATGCTTTCTTCACTAAGTTTGCTGCGGGCATCTCTCTTGGAGTGTCGACGCTCTGTCTGCAGTAAGAACAGTCTGTATTTACAGCTGGAAATGATGAAATCACGACAGACAGCGGTGTAAACATCGCAGTGTATCTCATGAAATGTATTGTCTGTGTCCGTAGGTTTGCTGGTTATGACACAGGCACTTGCAGACAGCCCCCTCCAGTGGTCTATACGCTCAAACTGCTCATCGGTGCTGCCCCGGTGGCCTGTATCACCACAGGCCTCATGATCCTCGTGGTGTACCCGATCAGTGAGGACGTCAGATTAAGAAACAAACTGGCCCTGGAGGAGCTCAGGTGAACACCCTGAAAATCCATTGCTTTCCTTTAGCAAGTGTGCATTCAATTCATCAAAAGTGACAGCAGTTAAGACATTTATAATGTTACAAAAAACAAATGCTGTTCTTTTGTCATTTGAATTCATCAAATAATCCTGAAAAGAAATACTGCAGTAGTATTCATAAAACTAGTAAGCTGCATAACTGTTTTTAATATACAGCAAATCAGTATATTAGAATGATTTCTGATTTGTGATTATTGTGGAGTTAAATCACAAGAATAATGTGCATATTTAAATATTTTTAAATAGGAAATGGTTATTTGAAATTGTAATAATATTTAAAAAGTGTTAATGTATTTTACAGACTACAAGCTTTTGATGTATGTATATTTAAAAATAATAATAGTAATAATAATTACAATAATTATACACCATTTTTTCTTTTGCGTTTATATCAATATATTTAGTAATGTATATACCATATATAATAACATATACAATACTACAGTGGTATTCACAAAAATAGTTAGCTGCACAACTGTTTTTTATAAATGTGGCTTGAGTATATTAGAATTATTTCTGAAGGATCATGTGATATTCAGGACTAGAGTATTGATGCTGAAAAGTCAGCCCTGAATTACAACAATAATGTGCATATTAAAATATATTTAAATAGGAAATGGTAGTTATTTTAATAATATTTCACAATTTTTCATGTATTTTTGGTCAAATATAGCATTGGCGAGGATAAGGATTTCTTTCAGAAACATTAAAAAAAATGAATGAAATGAAATGAAAGTTGAAATGAAACTTACAAAAATAAATAATATACATAATTTTGTTTTTATTTTATATTTTGGATATACCATATATAATAGAATATATATGTTATATCATATGTATAATGAAGTATAATTTCGGTTTGTTTTTCAGAAGCCAGAGTATTACCTGCAAATCTCTCAGAGCTGAGCTGAGCTGCGCATGACGTCCTCAAACAACCGACCCTGATATTCTAGCCCAGCGCTGGGATGAGTCGTGTTAGTGTACATTACACTGTGTGAAATATAGAATGTTTTACTGTAAACATTTCAGTTTGTTTTCTCTATTTAGTCTGTTTCTGTATTTTCAAATGAACATATAGCCACATATACAGTATTACAATATCTAATTTATACACATGAATGGACTATATATCATTATATATCAGGATTTCCTGAGGGAAAATTTACTGATAATATATTGTTTAAGTTGTATTAGTGATCATGAATATTAGTGAATGACTAAATAAAAAATGTGCTGGTTCACGTAGCTTCAGCTTATTTTGAAGATGCTTCAATAAATATAAAATTACAATAAAAATGTTAAATATTATTTGGATGAATTAATGTATCTCTCTATCTTTATGTGTTTGTACAGTATGTTTTTAAACATGAGCCCAAAGAAAATACATTTGAGTTTTTCTACTTAAACATTTCCCCCCAGTTTCACAGACAAGGCTTAAGCTAGTCCCAGACTAAATTGCATGTTTGAGCTGTCTCAGATGAAAATGTCTTGCTCTGACATATCTTAAAACATGTCAGTGTCATTGTTCTGTGTCAAGATGCACACCAGGAATATTTTCTTATATGGCATTTTTGTAAAAGTTGCTGAAATATCTTAATTTAACTAATGCCTAGTCCTGGCTCAAGTTTGTGAAACCGGGCCTTAATGTTTAATTCAGTGTCAATTACGTTGCAGTTCTTTCTAAAATTTGAGCAATATGCTCATGCGGTTCTTTTAATGTGGGTTATTATGGAACCAGAATGTGATGTAATGTGTTACTCGCTGCTTTAATAATGAAACATAAAAGAATACAAACACTATGAATCATCTTTAATTTTACATCACATGTACGTACGTTTTTTTGTGTGTGTGTGTGTGGGACAAAATAGAAACTATATAAGCAAAAATAAGCAGGCACTCAAGTATTCTGAAAGTTAAAAAAAAAAAAACTGTTCTGCTCTTGACAACTGTCACGTTACATATATCTATCAATACTCAATAAATATCACAGTGGCGAATATGTCAGCAAGAAGTTTTCCCTGAATTCCAAACTAAGAGTTTGGATTATCCCTGTGTTTGTTAGCCACAGAAATCCAGCTAACACAAGACAAAAAAATATTACTAATAAGTCCTCTTGAGATGATACAGGCTTCATTTTTCTGCACTGGGAGACACTGGACTTTCTGGGGGAAATACATCAGCGCAACTCTGGGGTCTTATAGGAGATTTCCTTCTTGCACTCCTGATTGTGAGTTCATCTTTGTGTTTAAATGTGAGCGGGACAAAACCATCTGCATCGGCGACCAGGACAATCCACATGGGGCCTGTGAGAAGAAGAAAAAGTTGCTATAATGATGATAAATATTTTTTTTAAAAATGCTAAAAAATTATACCCTCAGACCATCCAAAATGTACAGTATAAGTTTGTTTCTTCATCAGAACAGACTTGCTCACTTATGGATCCTCTACAGTGAATGGGTGCCGTGAAAGTGAGAGTCCAAACAGCTGATAAAAACATCACAAGAAATCCATACAACTTCAGTCCGTCAGTTAACGTCTTGTGAATCGAAAAGCTGCATGTTCTTAAAAAAGTAAACAAGTGATTTAATTCAAGTGACTAAATGCATCACTTGAATTAAACACACAACATTTAACTTAAGACATTGATGGATTGGAGCGATGTGGATTATTGTAATATTTTTTATCCGCTGTTCGGACTCTCATTCTGACGGCACCCATTCACTGTAGAGGATTCATTGCTGAGCAAGTGATATAGTGCTACATTTTTCCGAATACCAAACATCTACATCTTGAATGACCCGAGGGTGCGTTTTCATTTTTGGATGAACTCCTTTAAATCTCTGAGACATTTCTGCACAGTAACTTGCGGCCTTAGCGTAAGTGACAGTGGTTCAAGCATACATCAGCTGTAGAGATGCACAGCACAAAAGGCTGTAAGCTGATTCAAACTTAAACCCTCAAATCCGATTGCTCCACCTAATCGCTTCCTATTTTAGTCATTGACAATTAAATGAAGCCAAAGCACACTGAACAATCTGTCTTCAACAAAGGAAAATAGGATTCATGCTTCGTTAATACATGCCATCTGCTTGCTGTTGAAGATAAAATCTGCCTGAAATGTCAACACGGAGATCTCAGAAACCTTCTGGAGCAATGGTTGCAGCTGCTATTGCAATAATCAGTTTATCAACACAATGGGTGACCATGCATCCTCGTTTCTTGTATATATCTTGGCCAGAGTTTCTAAAGTGCCTAAAAGTCCAGGTTTTGGCTTTGTTTTCATGCTTGCTGCAGGTTAATGACTGAAAGGTAGTTTGACCAATAGCATGGATGAGACACTGCATATAATCAACCAACTGTGTAATCGGAGAAGATTATATTACAGAAAATCGCAACATTATACTCAATAAGAAAACAAAAGCAAAAACACAGACATTTTTGGCAATTTAGAAATCACAGCCAGGACCTACAAGAAAAAAAAGAGGACATATGGTGACCCTATACATAATTGTTTGCATATGTATTGATTAAAGGTGGTGGGATTGGCAATTAGGAAAGCCTCCATATTTATATGTGATGGGAGACGTACCATGCATCATCTCTATGACCGTCAGGCCGAAGAGTTCCTGCACTACCCGCAGGCAGATCCGTCCTCCACACAGCAACAACGCCCTTCTCTCGTCCGTATACACATTCTCAGACAACTGTTTCTAAAGGAAAAGACAAAAACAAAAGTGCTTAAATGAGTCGCTATAATGAAGCATCATTCAACGAACCTGGTCATGTGGTCGTGGATTAAGTCTGATGATTTATCTAAGACATGTTATGGCAAGGTCAACAGAATCACTTCAATCTGACATCTGCTGACAAAGGGCTGTACTGACAACAGTGAGAGGAATTATGAGTTGGCTTGATGCATCGCATTGCTAAACAGCCTGATGGTCTGACTAAGAGTAAAATGGGCTTTGTAGAGTCTTGGTTTGGATTAGGACTTAGCTCTAGAAGTAAATCATCTAATCAAGTAATCATTTATTTTTCTGTGTAATTATTATATTTAACATTTAAATAAAAATTATGCAGCATGTGCTTTGTAATGCGAAGAAAGTCATACTCAGAACTAATAAAACAGTTACTGTATTTAAAAACAAACAAACAATAAAAGTAATGCAACTACTTAAAATAAATAAAAATCAGTCATGAAAATGTAACAAAAAAAGCCAGAAATTATTATAAGGGTCAGAGTATCGTAATTTTGTAATGCAAATGACTATAAATTTTCATAATTATTTATAAGTATGATAATTTAGATTAGTCATAAATTATTTATAAATACACTATTTATTGATTTATACATTATTTAAAAAACATAAACATCATTTTTACATTTACATTATAGTAAACACTTGAATTCATTACTAGTAAACTCTAAAAATATTAATAATTAGTACTTTTTATATTAATTATTTATGATTAATACTATATTTTTCTAAATTTAATAGTAATATAAGTGACAGTAGTTACACTAATAAACGTTTTAACGTACAATTCTTACATTATATGTAGCTTTTTGTTTTAGAGTCGATCATTTTTAAATTTTTTAAATAAATTTTAGAGTAGATAATTATTTAATACAATTTTGAAAATAGAATTCTTCAAGCAATAATCAAACAAATAAATCAACAGATTAGCACTCTTGATTTTTCCTCTTCAGACTTTCCCTGCACAAATTTAAAAGAAAACGACAGGTTCATTTCATACCTGACACGTGATGTGCACATATTGCGGTTCATAAGCAGATGGATAACTGCATGCGATCTTCTTGCCGTTCTGTGTGAAGTCTCTGATTTCTGCGAGGCACTGCTGGACATCAGCAAATCGGGTGAAAATCCTCTCCATGTTTTGAGTCAGCTGCTCCAGGTTTTTCTCTTTGGACTGACAGCTGTTCTTTGGCGGAGTGGTATCGGAGTATAATTTTTCCGAGGCCTCGTATCTTGGCGAACAGGGTCGACTTGAGTCCCTGCTGGCCTGACCGGCTACGGCAAGCGTGGCCATGCGGCTGATGTGATCCATGTCGTAGGTTTCCAGAGTAACAGAAGAGGCACTGGATGCTCTATCCGAGAAGTCGACGGAGCTTGCCACGGGGCTCAAATCTGAGCTGTGTACCTCCTCGATTAGTTTCCTCCGACTGGATGGCGAAACAATTACCGAGCCTCCTGGAAGTATTAGATCTTTAATTGATAGACGGTCCTCTTTAGAAAAGTTCTCAGAATGACGTCTAATCCCATGATGTTGACTCGCCAACTCTGGCTTGGGAACCACTAGGGTGGCACCTTCCTCGTCGAATACCAGCTCCTTGGCTATTAGCCTCAAGACGTACTTGTCCGTGTTGGAGGACGGGAGGAAAGCAGGATCATTGGACTTCTGCCGGCCAATCATGAAGAGCAACATCTTGTTGGAATAAAAACACACCCCTTTGGGCCTCTCGTTTTTTTGCAGCTGGATCTGTTGCACGTTGGGCATGGAAGATTCCGTGATGCAGTAAACTAGGATCATGTTGCACGTGTTGGACGCCACAGCAACCGTGCTACCACTTGTATCAAAGGCAATAATATCAGGGACCAAAATGCCAGGGATGCTGACCTTCCTCGTAGTGGTGACCTTCCGCTCATAAGTCACCAGAATCAAATGTGACGAGTCCTGACCTGTACCCGTCAAATTATCCCGCCGCCTCAAGTGAATGAGCGGACTTGGATCTGATTTTCGGTGTTTGGCAAGAATGTGCGTTAGATCTATGGGTCCGGATGAGGAGGCGTGTCCCGAGCGCTCAGAATCACATGATCTCCGTCTGTCCAAATAATAGTCCGCATCCACTGTCAAAACAGGGGAAGGGCGGCACGTTGAAGCCTCTGTCTCGTTAGGCAGGTCGAAAGCGATGCCTGCATTGAGCCCGCAAATTTTATCAAGAGGAAGTTCAGTCGCTACAGCCACTTGAGCCTCGTTGGTGGACTCAATGGCGCAGATATACCCACCCACATCGAAAATGGGGCAGAAGGAACACGCCACCAGGCTTTTTTGGATGTCGTTCCAAATATACGAGTGCAGTGAGCTTCCGATGGCAACGACCAAGCGGGTTCCGTCTTTAGTCCAGCAGGCACAATGGATCAAACCGCTACCCTTGATCTCGGCCTTCACACGGCGATTATCAACCCGCACGGAAAACAAGACTGAGGCATCCCGCTTGGTCAAAACGGCTAAGATGTCCATTTTGGGATGCCAGATGCATCCCAGGGACAGCAGCGGGAACGGCTCGCTCATTTCGCAGGTCTGCGTGCAGAGGAGTTTGTTCTGTTCTAAAGCACTCAGCTGAAGTTGCCAAACCGTGACATGCTTTTTATGCTGGACGGCAAGCAATGCCGGGGACTCAGAGCAGCACAGCGGGCCCCAGAAGAGTCCCAAAACGTGTTCAAACTGTCCAATGACATTGGTGTCGCCAAATTTGGGCTCACCATCGACAGAAAACAAAGACGTGAGACAAACCTGCTTACCGTCTGTCCAAGCAATTCCGTGCACCGGGTGAATGGCTTGGTGCAGGGTGTTCAACCCTGTTCTTAGAAGCTTGGCTTTTCCCAGCTCCATGCTTGGTTCGGTTTCTCCGATGGAAAGGAAAATAATGTTCCTGGTCATACAGAAAAACTTCCCGGTCAGAAATGAGAGATAGATGTAACTCTGTGCTTCAGTAGGAGAAGACTGCCATCACATACTCCAAGAATAGGTAAAGCTTCTTCCCTCACTCTCTAATCCTATTGGCCAGAATGAGGCTCCACTCAAGGATGACCAGATTAGGCTGACACGACCCCCGACGTCATAAAACCCTCTGAGATTGGGATGCTGTCTTTTGACTTCGTTTTTTTTCTGTCCCAGACCTGAAATGCACAAAAATACTGATGTAAAATAAACACTACATTAGTGGCATCAAACTCAGTTTCTAGAGGGCTGAACCTAAACTCTGCAAGGCCGTGGCCCACCAGGAACTGAGTTTGACACCTGTGCGCAATATGGACAAAGGTATTGAATGCCCCCTTCTAATGAATAGGTTTGACTACTTTAGTAATTTCCATGAGTATAAATCTTAATGTTGAAGCATATAATGATATTCTTCTAGGGAACTGTGTGCTGCTACTTGTATATCCCTATAGCAATTGTTGCCTCTGTTTATAGCCTTAACTAAGGTTCAGATAGAAATGATTGACTCAGTCAGTGTTAAGAACTTAACTGGTCTACATAAAGCCAAGTCCTAATCCCAGCTGGACACCTCTGTTGTGACTTTAAATGCAGACGCTGAGCCAAAAACTCATCGCCAAACACTAATAACTTATAAATACACTATACTGACCAGCGTATTGGTACACCCCCATCTGTAGAACTGTAAAAAAGGTACTTTGGCAACAAAGATCATGGAAATATAAATATGTATATTTCAGTCTCTTTTTTTGAATGTTTCTAAAATGACTACATATGTGCAAGTCATTTGTGTTTGGTGATGAGTTTTTGGCTGCGTTTAAAGTCTTTTTGCAGACCAGTCAAGTTTTTTTAACCTTGCCTTATACACAGAGGCAAAGTGATGTTAGAATAGAAAAAGGGTCCTGTTTAAATTGTTGTTTTAAAAATACAATCACACAATTTCCTAGAATATCATTATATGCTTATTAAGATTTGTAATGAAGGAAATTACTAAACAACCCTGTTAATTAGAAGGCGTCCCAAAACTTTTGTCAATATAGGCACAAAAAATGGGTCCAAACTAGGGCATTTTAAAAGAGCATGCGATTTGTATAATGATTTTATAATAGTACAAATAATTAAATGAAGCCATGATTTACATACTAAAACAAAGATATTTATAATATTATTTGAATTTACTATAAATAAAACTACAAATTATTGAAATTACGTTGTTTAAAATGCTTATTCAACACCACTGAAAATCGTTATTTTTATATTCTTTGGGTACAAAAAGTATTCTAGCTTTATAGCATTCAGACTGAATGGCAAATAGACTAATATGATGATGTCTTTTATACTTTTCTGGGACTTAACATTAATATTTACTCTACAGTCAGTCACAAGTCTCCTGGGTTTCATCTAAAATATCTGAAATTGTGTTACATAGACAAACAAGTTTTATGTGTTTGGAAAGAATAGAATAGAATGTCTTTATTGTCACTGTACACATATACAATGTAGATTATATACGATGAGATTAAGAGCATCTCCCTACTCAGTGCAAACATGTAAGAAGTATATTTACAATACATTAACAATAAATAAAGAATAAATTACTGTAGGTAACTATAGGTAACAGTAAAAAGTGCAGATGAGAGGGGGGTAAGATGAAGAGGGGGAAACAGTTCTGATGTAGAATGATAAATATTTACAGTGGAATTGCACAGCAATCGATTTGTATAATGATTTTATAATAGTACAAATAACTAAATGTTTCAACATGATGTAATACAATTAATTTAAAGTCATTTTACTACAGTCTACATAAATGAAGAATGAAAAGCATCACATAACTTTAAACTTTGGATATTGTTTCCACAAAATAACGTTTTACTGAAAGCTAAAATGGGAGCATAGAAATATTTTAAGAGCTTATTTAAATGTTTAGAGTAATAAAAAAAAAAATACAGTAGCAACCATAAGCGAAACAACTATAATTTGATATTTTTCTGTAAGGGGCATTAGCGCAACTTTGGTTCACATGTATTACACCAACACCACACATGCTGGCCTGTGAAGCATGCAGTTTAGATCTAAACGCTACAACAGTCCTGAAAAGAAAGAAAAATATAAAAAACTGCACACAACGACTCTCAAAAAATAATATTACAAACATACCATTATGCTGTTGGTAAGACTGCGGAAACCATGGCAACTCTGCGCATTGCTAAACATATAAACTTGAGCCGTTTCGGCATTTCCCCGCGGAGACATTTGAAGTCATGGACAACCGGAAAGGGAATGGCTCTCGGGCATTCTGGGAACTGTAGTTCACACACGCGTTCAAACCAGAGAAGGGAGGGAGGTTTGATTAATTTCGCGAATCGACTGACCACTTTTGACGATTTAGATTTTCTTTACGTTAAGATTTAATAGCCATAACATAACATAGATAACATATATTTTCTTATATTCTGGTTAAAAGCGTTGATAAGATATTTGTTGGAGAAACGATTTATCCAAATTACATTTAATTTATCCAAAAAACAAAGATTTTTATAATATTATTTGAATTTACTATAAATAAAACTACAAATTATTGAAATTACGTTGTTTAAAATGATTATTCAACACCACTGAAAAACGTTATTTTTATATTCTTTGGGTACAAAAAGTATTCTAGCTTTATAGCATTCAGACTGAATGGCAAATAGACTAATATGATGATGTCTTTTATACTTTTCTGGGACTTAACATTAATATTTACTCTACAGTCAGTCACAAGTCTCCTGGGTTTCATCTAAAATATCTGAAATTGTGTTACATAGACAAACAAGTTTTATGTGTTTGGAAAGAATAGAATAGAATGTCTTTATTGTCACTGTACACATATACAATGTAGATTATATACGATGAGATTAAGAGCATCTCCCTACTCAGTGCAAACATGTAAGAAGTATATTTACAATACATTAACAATAAATAAAGTTACTGTAAGATAACTATAGGTAACAGTAAAAAGTACAGATGAGAGGGGGGTAGGATGAAGTGGGGGAAACAGTTCTGAGGTAGAATGATAAATATTTACAGTGGAATTGCACAGCAATTGTAAAAAGTTATTGCATGTTGATTAATATATTCAAGGTGGAAATTCACATTCGGCTGTCGGGGTATTGCACACTTGGAAGAAAAATGATATTGCACAATAAAAAGTATATTGCATAAAGTCCAGTGTAATTAAAGTTCAGTTTGTGTGTGTGCATGTGTGGGGTCAGAGCATGTTCGAATTAAGGGTGGTAATGGTTTTTGGAAAAAAGCTGTTCTTAAATCTATCTTGTTCCCGTTCTGGTACACCTGTAGCATCTTCCTGAGGGCAACAGGTTGAACAGACCGGAAGCAGGATGGAAGCTGTTCTTGATGATGTTCTCAGCTCTGCTGAGGCAACGGTAGGTGTAAATGTAGCCGATGATCTTTTGTGCTGCTTTGACTACCCTCTGGATCATCTCTCTGTCTGCCATGGAGCAGCTACCATACCACACTGTAATGCAGTATCTCAGCAGGCTCTCAATGGACGCACAGTAGAAGGTCAGCAGCAAGCTGGGGTCCAGGCTGTGCTTTCTTAGGATTCTCAGAAAGTGAAGTCTCTGCTGGGCCTTTTTAGTGATCGCTGTGGTGTTCTTCGTCCATGAGATGCTGTCCGAGATGAGGATACCAAGAAACTGGAAAGTATGAACCCTCTCCACACACTCACGGTGGCCAGTACAACTGATTAATGACAAAATTTGTACTTTGTGCTTTGTACGTAACGTTAATTCTGAAGTAGGCTAGTGAATTTAGATAATAAATGAATAGATACATTTCGTACAAAAAGAATCAGTTGACAATTTTCGGTTCGAGTACCGACTACTGATTCAGTCTAGTTGTAATCAAATCGTTATAAGGCTAGTTTGACAAACCAGTTCATTAAAAATGACTCAAAGAACGATTATACGTAAATCGACTATCACTAGTTCAAAACAACAAGATGGAGCGCAGCACTGCAACAATACTCATTAATCTCGACGAGACAAGCTATCTTAACAACTTGACGGCCAGATACGTACGTGTGTGCATGAACTACAAGATACGGATCCAACATGAATGTTTCAGTTGCTTGTTTCTTGACCACCTGGTGCCATATTGGAGAACAAACATTCTTATTCCGTTAGCTTACAGAAAACGCAGGTACAGTTTTTTTACATTATGTAGGCTACAACAATGACATAATAAGTGCTACTCAATATATTTTAGTCAGTACACTATTCTAGCATGCAAGAATCTACTAAAAACAGACGGTTTATCAAACAGGAATCTTGTCTAATATTTCTCAACGGCTTGACCATTGCAAACTAGCCGAGGGCGCGTGCAGTTAGATTTGATATGACAGTGGGCGGAGTGCAGTAGCGCTGCTGTCTCACAGTCTGTCTTTCTCCCTGTCTCACTACTGTAGGATCTACCCGCGCTAACAGGATGGGTGTTGATGTCGAAACAATATCTCCAGGAGACGGTAAGACGCCATCATCTAATAAGTTTGAATTTCAAATTCACAAACGTTCTAAACGCTCCGGCGGATTCGAATGTTGTTTCGATACATTGCAGCGGGATTGCGAGAACATTCTGTCGCTCTAATTACATAATCTATGTACAGTATAGAATTTGTACGCTTCATATTATTCGCACAAAGCTTTGAAAACTAAGATTTCTAACGCCCATGGCTATGAGGATGTTTCCCGCTCGCTGTGTGTCTGTGCCCAGCTGATAATAAGTGCCAACTCAAACACTCTTCTCATTATGATTCCTCACTGCAGCTGTCAGATTTGATTTTTGCTTCAGAAATGCAGGTTGATCACGCATGTCTCAGATGGCAGCGCTATTGTCCTGGCTAGACATGAGCTTTGATGTTGATCTGAGGGGGGCTTTGCAGGGTAATTTGGCACAGTTGGCAGAGTCGCTGTGTTTCTGAGACCTGATCTGGTCTTATGGCACTGTAAGACGCTGTTATGTGTGCCACTTGTTGCATTATCTGTTTGCTGGTGGCACCAAACTATACTGCCTGGACATGAAGGCATTTCCATTGATCCAATTTAGCATTGTTGAGAGTTATGTATGTAATGCATAGCCTATATATAGCTCTGGTCCTCAAATCTGATCACACAATCATTCAGAAGTCATTCTAAATGCTCATCTGCTTCTCAAAAACGATTTATTTTTAAAATTTTACAATGTTGAGTTGTGATGTATTCCTGTGATCAAAGATACATTTTCTGCATCATTGCATGATTCTTCAGAAATCATTCTAATATGCTTTTCTGTCCATTAGCATATTATTAGTATTATTATAAATATTTCAAACTGTTAAGTAATGTTTTCAAGATTCGTTTATGAATGGAAAGATCCAAAGATCAGCATTTAGGCTGAAAGAATTATACACATTATACACTATACTATTCAAAAGCTTGGGGTCAGTATATTTTCGGCAACCCAGTCGCACGGCAGGTCGTGACAATATCACGAAATTATCCTTTAATCTATTTTTTGTGTCCGGGACGAATTATTTTCGTGACTCACGAAAGTCGAGTAAGAATCGTGTCCATGCCACAAAAAAAAACGTGCGACTGGGCTGATTTTCGGAGAGGGGGATTATAGAAATTAGTACTTTTATGCTTTAAATTGATCTAAACATTTATGATGTTACAAAACATTTTATTTCACAAAAATTCTGTTCTTCTGAACTGTCTATTCATCAAAGAAACCTGACAAAATCGAATCAGCTGTTTTCAATATAATAATTATAAATGTTTTTGAGCAGCAAATCAAAATATTAGAATGAAGGATCAAATGGCTGGAGAGATGGTGTCACAGAAATAAATTACATTTTTAAATATACTCATATAGGAAACAGTTATTTTAAATAGTTAAAATATTTCTTTAGTAATAAATATTATAATATATGGGTTTTTAATAATATATAATATATGTTTTTTGTTGTTTTTTTTACTGATTTTGCTATACTTAGGATCAAATAAATGCAGGCTCGGTGAGCAGAAGAGACTTCTTTAAAAACATAAAAGAAAATTGACTGATAGTTTATGTATGTATTTATATGTATATATATAAACATGTGTGTGTGTTTGTACTGTACTTTCACTTTGACAGTATTAATATTCCTAAAAACTCAACTCAACGTGTTCTATATTCTTGTTATGAGATCTATCTGAATTTATAGCTGATAACCTGGTTATAAATGAACCAGTAGGAGTCATAATAATAAGCATTATTATGACATGATCATTAGACTCTGTAAATATGCGCTGGAGCAACCATGAGCTCATTCGATTTTGACACCTTTCAGACATAGAATTCTTGGCACAAGTCATCAAACTGAAGAACTGTCTGCTGGGTTCACCGGTGTCAGGAATGAATGCCATGTAATTGCGCTTTCACTTCGCTCAGCTCGGGTCTCTAGTGTCTTCTGGGCCGCTCTGCACTGACATCCTATCTGACCCCCACCGGCCTGCTGTCATGTGGCTCACATTCCTGTCCAGCTCCCACACATTAATCAGACACCATCCCTCGCCACACGCGTCTAAGTCCAAACCCAGGTCTCATGACCATAGAAGCTGTTTCGTGGATTTCCATGTGATTTTATCGATCCCTCTGAGGGTTGTGTATTAAATTAGGGTGGCAAGCTACCAATTTAACCATCTTCAGTGCATTAAAGTGTTGTTAGAGAAAAAACCTGAAGATAAATTGGTATAATTGGTGTTCTAATCTACACTCCAGTGATAAAGACCTTTGATTCCTGGAAGCTGAGCCTGGTCATTTATGTGCAATACACATCAGTCGGTCATTGAACGGTCAACAAGGGTCTCTGTCTGAGACTAGGAGTTAATGAACTGCGAGTTGAAAAAATGTGATTGTGATGGTGAAAGGAATATTACAGTATAAGGTTTACATGCTGTGAGTCATCTTTGAAACTAACTGTTTTGTTCTCTTCTTTCTTTACAGGAAGGACTTTTCCGAAGAAAGGACAGACATGCGTTGTGCATTACATAGGTAAACAATCTGCTGTAACTGTTCTCATATGTTGTTCATCAAACTTTTTGCTCTGGCGACTTGCACCCTGCAGACCACAAGCTCAGACAGACAGGAAACAGGATGTCGATAACAACATGCTGTCTCCCCTTGTTTAATGTTTTCTTTCCTCCAAGTATCCCAGTGCTTCTCGTTGAAAATTCAGGTAGGATTTTAAATGTTGCTACATAATAAGCCCTTATAATTTGTATTGCTTGAACTTTAGACCTTTGCTATCATGCTTGACATACAGGATGCTGCCAACTGGACCAGAAAATGAATGCCTTCCACTCATTATGTTCATATTGTTACCTTTAAAACACAATAGAGTTTAACAGTCTGAGTGCACTATAGTGAAAATGAAGAAACATTCAAGAAACCTACAGTATATGCAAAGCTACAGTGCTGTTCAAAGTTTTAGGCACTTGTATAAAAGCCTCACAAATAATGGATGAACAGATTTTCTTTATCGGTTAGCTTCTAGTAACTGATTTAAATCAACTTGTAATGAGACTGTCTTTTTGCCAGGCCACGCAGCTTTGTAGGTTTCTTGCAGACGTTTGCACAGTTCCACAGTCTTAGTTTGTTTCGGTTTCTTCATGTCATTCCTGGATGATGGTCAGATCAGGTATGATCAGCTTCAGATCAGCTTTCATCATATTACGTTTTGTGTCATCTTTAAACAGAAATATTCAAAAAAGCACAAAACATAAAAGCTTTTTCCTGCCTAGTCAGAATTATCGGAGGTATTTGTATGCGTATCAAGACTAAAGTAAACAGCTTGAGGCAGAAGAACTAAGCTAGAGTCCAGCAGCACTGACTGTGAGCTTCTGGCAGTCATTAGCACTCAGAGCAGCTAGCAGGGTCAGACTCACTGCAGACGTCAATACAACCCTTCTGCAGTACTTAATATAGCACTGCAGGGCCTTCACTGAGAGCCCTGGAGCCCTGGAGTGAACCAGATACAGCACTACCACCAGAGACAGTCAAGTCATCACTATTCGGCGACTCGCTCTTTTTGGCTGAAATGGACAAAAAGACAATCGAGCAAATGTTTGGAGCATGGAACAGGCTATGATCGTTTATATACGGTCACAGTCTGAAGATTTTAAAGAAGTGGGGTCAGAAAAAAAAATGTTTTGTTGGTGTCTGATGCCATGTATGTATTTTTGTTGTGCTCATATGAGGAAAAAAAATGCAAATGGCCAACTAAAAAAAGCGTCATGGCTGTCACATGTATCCTGTGCCACACAATAAAGTGACAGACCATAAATGCATTTTCCTTTACAGTATCAGTTTTTTATGGTTGGTAGTGTTCAAATTTTCATTTATGCTACTGTTTAAAAGTTCAGGGTCTGTAAGATTTTTTAAAAGAAGCATCCTTGTGCTTTAAGCTAATTTACAGTAGGCTGCATTTATTCGAGCAAACATACAGTATTGGAAAAAAATAATGCGACGTATATTTACAATTTAAAAAACCTTTTTCTATTTTAAATGCAATTTATTCCTGTGATGCGAAGCTGAAATATCAGCATCATCACTCTAGTCTGCAGTGTTATATGACTGATGACTGAGAATCAGTTCTTATTATATCTTATTATTGTGTTGTTTAATATTTTTTGGAACAGTTTCAGGATTTACAATTGAACATTATTTGTCTTTACTGTCACCTTTGATCAATTTAATGCAATGTGGCAAAAAATACAAGTATCAAATTAATGAATCGCTCAAAGAAAAAAAAAATCTCTAGACTCTGGTTGCATCTAATTTTTAATGGAAAAAATATATTTTAGCTTGAAGAGACTCCAATATGATAATTGATGCTTTGCAATGGAGCCTTTCATTCCAATTTGTAATGTAATAATGTAACATAATGTTCAGGTTGTATATCGTCAGCAGTCGTGATTTTATCACAGGCTCATGCCTGAATTAGCAGAGAGACCCCCATCTACCTACTGTACCTGATCCAGCTGGGCAGAACAAATCAATTAGCCCAGTCCGGCTGGATCCCCCGGGGGTTTATTATTAGAGCACAGGAAGCCATGAGACCTCCCGTGACTGGCGGCTCTATTAATAACAATGGCAACACTATGTATAAATATGCTTTGAAGAGACACCCATGTGATTTGTGGTGGCTCCAGGATTAGGCCACTGTAATGGCAATAAAGAGAAAGCCACTATAGGTGTCTAGTTTCCAGAACCCTGACCAGGCACTCAAAGCATTAAAGTAGTGACATCATGCACAGATGGCTTGTGCTTCCTTCTCTTGATTCTGGAAGATACTACGCTTTGTGAAAGCCACGGTTCATTTCTCAAGGTTTTCCTTTAACCTTGTTTTCTAATGAAATAATCGACCCAAAATAGCCTCTCAGTTCTTCCACGGATCTCAAAAGGAGATGTTTTATTATTTTTTTTATTGTCCAAGTCTGCAGCTGGTCTCAACCACAGCACATTGGCTCTCATCCATACATTCAGATGTTTTAAAATGTAATTTATTCCTGTGAGACACAGCTGAATTATCAGCTCCTTATCCAACTTCTCATTTATAGTGCAGGTGCTTGTAGACAGTAATATCAGTTAAAAAACCAGCATTGACTGGAAATAGTATACTGTACCAGCTGGGCACATTTGGCATTTTCTTTTTAACTTAACTATGATTCATAATGCTCTAATCATATTCTGGCATGCTATATAGAATGGATAGTCTGGAAATTGGGATGTAGCCAGGGTTTCAGGTTCTGGGAATGAGTTGTGCAGGTCACCACGCAGCAGGCTGTAATATGAGATTAGTTTAGCATGGAAATTATTTTTTTTTTTAAGTAAATAGTTTTATACAGCAAAGATGTATTAAATGAATCAAAAGTGGCAGTAAAGATTACAGCAAAAATCAGTTTCAGATACATGCTGTTCGTTTAAACATTCCATTCATTAAAGAATCCTGAAATGTATGTTTTCACAAAAATCTTAATATTTGTTAATAAATATAGCAGCTAAACCGACAGCAAATCAGCATCAGAAATATTTCTGGTGGATCATGTGACACTGAAGACTGGAGTAGTGATGCTGAAAATATAGCTTTGCATTGCAGGAATAAATAAAATTTTTATTATAAACAGCATGTAATAAATTACAACATTTATTAACACCATGATTGTATTGGAGTGCAAAGTAGTTTGTCTTAACCAGCTGATAGCACTGTTTTTAGCACTCTTGACATTGCTGCCAGAATACTCTTGTTTGATGATACACGAACCATGCGTGCGCCGTGCCATGCGGTTTTCGGCTGACATGTTTTCGAGTTGAAATGTGCCAACAAATCTATAAGAGGCAGTCGCATTCAGGTAGCATGTGCATCTGATTACATTTGACGCTGACTGAGAGAAAGCGGCTGCCAGCTCTTGTAGACAGATACTGTAAGCCGTGGTAAAAATAGCTGCCTGCTGGACGGTTCACACTCTTTCCCACCGACCTCTCACGCACAGACTCGGGAACTGAGAACAACTTCATGTTTTTTTCCAGTAAAGCTGGTCAGTAGATCAGGCTTGCGCTCACTACATCCATCAGCCAAAGAAAAGCTCCCACCCAACATGACCGCTGATTGTTATCATGGTCGCAGGGGAGCTGATAGTAGAAGCTGTGACGTACTCTGTGAGTTGGGTTATGGCTCACTGTAGGTCTAATGACCTTCATACAGCACCCTAAAACATCCAACACCTTAGCAGCACCCTAAAAACACCAATAACATCCAGAACACCCACAGGTAACATCCTTAAAACATCCAGAACAATGTAGCAGCACCCTAACATACAACAAACATCTAAAACAACAACACAGAACACCCTAGTAACACCCTAAAAGTATATTTTAAAACTTATTACCCTAACATCCAGAAGATATTAGCAACCACCTAGCAATACCCACCCTAACAACCCTAAAACATCAAGAACAGCACCCTTACACACTAAGAACGTCCAGAAAACCCTAACATAAAAAAACATCCAAAACACTCTAGCAACAACCTAAAAATCACCCAGCAGCATACTAACATATACTAAGAACATCTAGAACAACTACAGAGAACACCCTAACAACCCTAAAAACATCAGGAACATTCTAACAGCACCCTACACAAAGAACATCCAGAACACCCTAAAATGTTCTAGCTGTACCCTTACACACCGGACATCCAGAACCCCATAACAACCATAGAGAACACCCTAGCAACACCTTAAAACATCCAAAACACATTAGCAGCACTCTAACACACTAAGGACACCCAGAAGAGATTTTTTCTAGAGGTCTAGGTAGTTTGTAACTCAACATATAAGTATCAAAACAGTCAATCCACAGTAAACTGCACACTGTCTGCGTAAAGTAGTTGTGTTTTTTCACAAGCCGCTGTGACTTCTATAAAAACGTGACATCATACTCAGTCTGCTCATTTTATCGTGTTTAACCACAGCTGTTGTGAATATTAATTAGACAGGACAAAATCTAGGCCTACCTGTTTTTGGCAGAGCTCCTGAGAGAGTCAAAATATATTGAGATGGTTTTTGGTACGCAAATATATATATATATATATATAGGACATCAACATCTAAAATAAAACTCCAAAAAGGTGTACAATATGGGGCCTGTAAAGCATTCTGCCTAACAATCACCAGAAGACACTAAAAACATCCATTCAGAAAACCCTAGCAACATGCTAAAAACAGGGAGTAGATACTGTAGTACAAGCCGGAGGTGCAACAACATAA
>JAUMHR010000079.1:18633908-18663874 GCA_032361145.1 Enteromius fasciolatus
CAGGTGTTCTCTGTGATGCTGCACACACACTTAGCTGGGAGAAAGGTGCGAGTCGGACACTTCAGGTAAACATTGTTAACCAATAACTGACCTAAAGAAAGAGTGCACCCAAAAATAAAAAAGGAAAATCAATTATTTATAGTATTCACAGTCATGTTATTCCAAAGATGTGTTCTTTACTTTCTTCTGATGTTAATCAAAATATTCATGCTGTTTTTTTTATTTTTTATAATAATAATTACATATGTTCAAGAAATGAATGAAGCATATACCAATTTATACATTAATGCAATTTAAATAACTATGTAAAATATGACTCAAATATGGCATATAACCAAATATTACCTAAAAGACTAGAAGTTAAAACATTAATTTAAATTACAGTCTGTTCCTCACACAGCTATCATATGACTTGAACTATAGCATACAACTTACACTGCTATTAGCCTAAAAGAACAAACCCCTTCCCTGTACCACAATGACAACAAAAGCCTCAAAGTTCATGCTGAGCTCATAAGTTGTACCATTAATGAGTGAAATGCAATGCATTTGAGAAGAAATTGTCCTGATTTCCAATAACAAAATGAACATTTCGAGAAATAGTTCCCCCTCAAGTAACACTCGCTCAACAATGGATCCTTTGCAGTGAATGGGTGCCGTCATAAAGAGAGACCAAACATCTGATAAAAAGGTCACAGTAATCCACACCACTTCCGTCCATGAACTACTTCAAGTGAAAATCTCAGTGTTTGAAACAATGTTTTATCAGCTGTTTGGACTCACATTCTGATGGCACCCATTCACTACAAAGGATCAGCGAGCAAGTGACGCAATGCAAACTTTCTCCAAATCTATTCTCATGAAGAAAGTAAAACCTCACCTGTATTTTGGATGTCTGAGAGGGAGTTACATTTCCAGCAATTTATTATTTTTGTGTGAAGTATTCTTGTAACGGTGCATAAAAAGTGCATTCAATACGTAGCTCGGCCAGGTCATGCAGATAAAGTCACCACATTTTCATTTCATTTCCAAAAATTTATAATTTATTTTATTGGAAACAACGATTTTTTTAATTGCTCAAAATGTCTAAAGAAAAAAAAAAAAAAGATTAAGTAGGTTGTTGCCTATTTCAGAAACGAAAAGCAGATTGATTTCTTAGCTGTGGATGAAAACTATGATTTTGAATACCAGGATGTGACAAATTTGGGCAAAACTAAGACAGTAAAGTTGGTGAGTACAAAATTATTTTAATATTTGATCCACTTACAATATACAGTATATTGTATCAAATATATGCACTGCACAATATGTTAACAAGCCAAAAACTTGGTCTAAAGGTGGTTTACTGTAGTTTATCAGTGCATAATTATTCATAGTATTAGGTCAAACAAAACGGTCTTTTGGTCTTTCAGGGTGACAAATTGTTGGTGGAGTGCACCTATAACACTGAAAACCGCAGCACACTCACATGGGTTAGTATTAATATATAACTGTTCTTCATGCAGCTTAATTCGCTGTTTCTCTACATTAAAATGTCATTTTTTTTGTTTGCCCACAGGGGGGGCTCTCAACATCAGATGAGATGTGTTTGGCCTTCCTCTTCTACTATCCAGCTATGAATCTGAGCGGCTGTATGAGCTTCCCCAATACAACTGCTTTAAGATCCGAGATGGGAACGCCAGATCTAAAGTAATCTGCCTTTAAACACTAGCGTCATCTAAATGTCCTCCATGAATGCATTCAGCCCTATAAATGACCATTGCTTTTAATTTGATAATTGCAGTACTTGGCTCTATACGATGTCCAAAAAGACTTGGAATGACACGTCTATCAATCAATACCAACAAACACTGAAGAGAATCGACCAGCTCGTCGTAATTGCTGATTCATTTGTAAGCTCCACAACATAAATCAATCTCTTGTTTTTCCAAGCTGTTAACAATGTTTTGTATGGTTTTCCAGAAAAACATATCACGCAACACAGGGCTGATTCCTAACCTCAGTGTCATCCCGTCTGCACCCTGCATGAGTGATTGTGGCAACAAAAATCTTGCTTTGTTATTGCTGCTCCTCTGTTTGTTAGTACAGTTCATGCACAAATACTACTGATGTAACCTGTTGTTCTATTCATGTCAAAGATTAAAAGTCAATCAATATAGATTAGGAGGTCCTGGCAGCTCCACCCTCACAGGTATAATAGTTTCGATAACTAAAAATCCTACAAAATAGCCTATACGTTATTGTGATTACAAATCATGTCAGGGAAATGAGGGGAAAGAATATAAGGAGCTGGTTGTGATTTTTTTTTTCTTGTGCTAAATCATTTTATAGGAGTAAATTTTCTTTAATATTCTATTCACTGGATATTAAAAACAAGTGAATACATTAAAACTAAATGTTTAAACTGACATACATTGAAAATAAAGCCAAAACTATGGTTGTTTTCCATTTTTGCTTTTGATTATTGATAATTGATTAATTATTTTTGCGTTTAATATTGTTTTGTATTGATTAATTAAGAAATGTATTAGAAATAGTGAGTGGTTTAAAAACCATTTATTTAAACCATCTTGATTTGACCATTTATAACATGTTTTTAATATCTGAACTCATATTCAGTATGCTTTTTTGGGGCAATGCAGAAAATACTATAACTGTTGTGATATTTCTTAGTCTATATGACATTTTTTTTTTTTTACAAAATAAACAAATTATTGGATGTTTCACCATGACCACTTATTTGTTCTTTGTACGTTGCCACATAAACACATTATTATGCAAATTAGATACATTGTATTTAATGGCTTTTTGCAAAAATAAAAATGTTCTTTATAACATAGTTGAGAATAATTTTATATAGTTTGGTCTAAAAAAATGTATGTGTATGTATATATATATGTATAATTTAATTTGAAATTCTAAATTATATATACTTAGAAATGTTGCTCAGTTCTGTAGCCAAGAATTTGCAACCGCTGGAGCAAAAAGTGTGACCTCATACCAATACAGTGGTAATTTTTGTTGCATTTACATCAATCAGAAGTAGTATTATGTAACACAGGACACGCCCTTGCAGCACCGATACATTCTCTAGGTTGGTCGCTATATAATGTCGCTGTGAAGAAGCAAAGGGCTGTACAGCAGCACTTACTGAACATCTCGTCATGTCGCAAGCTTTCGCCGCTCCGCCTAACTTCTCCTGGGTCGAACCTCACAAACTCGCTGGACTGGCCTGTCCTTCAGAGACTCAGCATTATAAGTTCCTGGTGGAGAATGGCATCAGACACCTGGTGTGCCTGTTAGAATCCAAACCCCCGAAATGGGACACGGTTCCGGAACTCATCCTGCATCAAATCAGCATAGTGGACTTCACTCCGCCGAGTCTGCCTCAGATCCTGAGATTCCTGGGCATCGTGGAGGAAGCCAACGCTAAAGGGGAGGTGAGGGAGGAGCGCTTTTATGGCGCAACAAGTCAATCGAAATAAAAGTCTACAGCTTCATTTTCACCCAGTGTTTACAAGAACATAAGTGTTGTGTACTTACAAAACTTATACTATTATTGGAAAGCATACATTTCCTGTGTGCTTGGCGGGCAAACAACCGAATACTCCATTCACCTTTTTTTGTATTGAACATTACAGCACTAAGAGTATAACAATGTAATGGTTCAATTCTTTTTATATTAATATAAAAATATATAACCAGCAAATGACTTTAAACAACATTCTTAATCTGTAATCATAAACGGCTCGTATTGGTCAAAGTACAACTACGCGGAGAAAAGTAACCGGTACCACGTGACGCAGCCTATAGGATTTTTTTTTTTTAATAGTTGTGGGCCTCTTTCTGTCTTTTATTGTAAGGGTGTAGTTATTGATCCAGAAATCGAATTAAAAATACATAGCAAAGATACAATATAGTACAATTATGCATTTGAAGGCTATATTTAAACAAAAGTAATTCGCAATTTCCTTTGTTTAGGAAAGAGATCAATATTAGTTTAATATAAGTAAATATATATATATATATATATATATATATATATATATATATCCCCAATAAAAACATGTAAAAATATGGGCAACTAACACTTGGCCAAGAACTATTTTATATAAGTATAATGCTTCATAAATTATAAATAGCTTATGGAAAGGGAAACGCCATAAAATATTTCAAAATAAGAACTATGTTCTCTCTCTCTCTATGTATACACACATTCAGTTTGTGTAAGAATAATATTGTTAAGTGTCAACCAAATTTGTAGTGAAACAAATATAAAAGCTGATTTTGGTTGTTTGTGCTTCTCAGGCCGTTGCGGTTCACTGCATGCATGGTCATGGCAGGACAGGGACCATGCTGGCCTGCTACCTGGTGAAAACAAGGAACATCTCAGGTCTGGAAGCCATCAAAGAAATCCGACGCCTTCGAAAAGGGTCCATTGAGACAAAAGAGCAAGAGAAAGCAGTGATAGAGTTTCATGCATACATTCAAAACCGTTCTCAAAACTGTTGTCAAAAGCATTAACTGTCTGTACTTTGACAGCTGATCCTGCTGTCACATGCCAACAGAGAATTAAGGTCGTTTATAAATGTATCTTTAAATGCTATTCAAAATTCCAGTAAATTGGGTCAATAATGCTTGTTTGTATTCAGATCAACAAACTTCTCTAAAATGCATTCAAAATAAAATCAACTGGCAATGACTTGATTTCCCCTTTTCTTACGTTATTTTCTAAATGAAAATCTATTGTGTTTTTTATGGGTCAAAGTAGAAACTGCTTGGCTGTATTGTAATATAATAAAGAAAATGTATATATATATATATATATATAAATAAATACACATATACATAATGTGTGTGTATATATATATACATACATATGTATATATTACTTATTTAAAATATATTTCTCAGATATTGAAGTACATAACCTCAAACCTTCAATATTGGATCAGCATAATCAAAAAACAAAGGGTGATGTTACGCTCACAAACACATTTATTCTCACAAAATAGACAACTTTTCTGCTTATTTGTAAAATCCATATTTATTTATGATTTACAAAAGCCTATGTAACAACCATTAAAATTAATCAAATGAATTCGTCTTTAACCTAAAATGAAAACACGACTGTGTGTGTATATGTGTCAGTTTATGTTTCTCAAAGTGGCAAAAAAAAAAGTAGGATATTGACATTACCCTTCTGCATCATTTGATTTACAAAGTCTGTGTCCTCTGAAAAATTATTTACACAGGCGCCAACAGGTCTAGACTATGAATGAAAAGACGCAGGTGCTTCAAACTGAAGAGACACGGATCCTCCATTTAACTTAACAATACTGTGAGCTGAGGGAAGCCGTTTAATGCACTACCAAACGGCGGAAAGTGGCCTACTGTGTTTAAATCTCACGATTGTTGCTCATCCATCAAAATTAACCTGCAGATTCTATCCATACTCATAGAAACAAACACATCTCTCAGTATATCAGTAAGGTTCAAATAAATACCTGCTAATCAAAAGGCTCCTGCATCTTATTTCCACAAAACCTCTTTATTCAAATCATCTCCTTTTATTAACATTATACTACCATCGAACTTCGCTTCGCCAAAATCAGCTGGCGACTGCGTCACATCGCCCGGTGCATTTAAACACACTAACTCCTAAACATTTTATAAAAGTGGTAAACCTCAGCGCTCTTACGGAATGACAGACTTGCAGACGGTGCATTAAAATAATCAAGAAAAACGACTACATTCTCAAAAGAAATTCACAAGTGTTGCTAACAAGGTTGCTCGTTTTCAGAGCAAAATCGGACACAAGATTGGCTGAAAGGTGCCTGTGTATCCATGAACGTGGAAGAAGCAACTGGAAAAATAAAATAATAAACAGTGCGACAAAAAAACGTAAGCCTCCTACATAAATTTCATTCACGCGCTACTGTTGAGCTGTTCGATAATATTCGGGGGCCAAAGCGGACCCCCACTCTGTACTGAGAGCTGTTTACGTTGGTCTATTATATCGGCACTTACTTTCAAAAGAAAAAAAATTGTGGAAAGATGTAGAGAATAAAATAACACCATAAAATATCCCACATTACTGCCTATTTAAAAAAAAAAAAAAAGTTATAAAACGAGCAAAGAATGCGTCATTTTCGGAACATTTCACAAACAAAAATATACCCCCTTCATGTCATTTCAGTTTTCTTATTAATATAATTAAAACAATTTACAGTGCTTTATTATAATATATCTTTCAAGGGAATTTACGGAATATCGTCTCTTATTGCAGCTAAATGGTATTCTTAATCGTCCAGTTGTTCAACGAAACCCAAAAAAAGAAGTTTGGAAATGACTGGGAAGCCGTAGCTGTAGGATGTGTTTAGTGGGTTTTTCTCCAGGGATGGGTCACATATTGGCAATTAGTCCTGCTAGGGCTCTTCGCTACTGCTTTATGTTCAGTTCGTTCTCCAGTTCCATGAGCTTCCGGGACGCTTTGACTTTATTCGACACTTCTTTTCCCTGTGAGAAGAGTCTCTGGCGCTCCTTAAACGTCAGGTTTTCTGGAGCTCCTCCTATTGTGTTCTCCTGGTCGGGGCTGCTGCAATTAAAAGCAATCATTTGTTAGTAATGCAGTATTTAATAATTAAATCAAAAAACGAAAATGGAATCATTTACTTAAATCTTGTTTTCACACAATACAAAAAGATAGATAAATGCACACAAATTATGAAGTTAAAGGGTTGGTTCACCCCAAAATGAAAATTCTGTCATTCACTCACCTCGGGTCGTTCCAAACCCATAAGACCTTTGTTCAACTAACTGTATCATATTAGATTTTATGATAATAAAATAACTGACAACACAAATTGGCACAGAATTAAATGCGGATTTGACCACCAGATCTTTTCCTTGTACACAATGACTATATAACATCAGAAGACTTGAAATCTAGCAAAAAATAATAATAAAAATGATTGTATTTTAAAGGTATGTTTGTGTCAAAGTTTGACAGTCCTAGTCCCCATTTTATAAAAAGTGTTAAATAATCAAGGTATATACAGGTTTGGAACAACATTAAGGTAAATAAAGTTTTATTTTTAAGTGAACTACCTTGTCTAGAAATGTATAAACACAATTTAAAGCATTTATAAGTGTCCTAAATCTTCTGTATGTTTGGGTGGTGGTTCTGTCACACCCAGAGCTGTGAGCTCAGAGTTTGGTGAAGGGATAATGATGTTTGTGGAGGCTTAATGAAAACGCCATAGCTTACAGTCCAACCCAAGCATGTCAGCTTTAGTTTACATGCATCATATAAGCACATAGGTTTTGGGTTTTAAAACACATTCCAGGTGCATGAGTGCATTCCTCACCCTTTTGTCCACTTCTCTCGCGGGTCCTTGTAAATCTCTCCTGATCCTAGTCCTGTTGTGTTTCCAGTGTATGAATTAAATCCTGTTTTAATTTTGTCAAATGTAAAAACAACGTGAACTTCACAAGAAACGTCAACAATGTCATTTCAAAAGCGATTAGCAAGATAATTGCAAAAGCTGCTGGGCTCGTTATGTTGAACTGCATGTATGCATGTACATATTTATTAAAATACCTATAAATAATAAAATTCAAAGTTTTCTATATCCATTTTATTTATTACAAATGCATGATATATATATATATATAAAATATAGAATGCATTTATTATATTATTACATGTCATTATTATTATCATGTTTTTTAAAAATGTTTATATATATATATATTTAATCAGACACTAAAAAGTTGTCTTGACAACTAAAAAAAAAAAAATTTAATGTAAAACTTAATAAAACAGAAATAAAGCCAATTAATTTAATAAAAACATACCAAAAAATATTATTATTTTATTTATTTTTAGCTAATTTGTCAACCAAGTGCTTTTGTCTTTAGTTAGTTTTTTGTTGTTTTTACATGTTTCATCTCTCTCTGTCTATATATAATATATATATATATATACACACACACATATATATATAGGTTATATAAAGCTATATTTATTTATATATATATATATATATAGAGAGAGAGAGAGAGAGGGTGAGAAATGATTAAAATGAATATAAATAAATAAATAATTATATAGATTGCATTGCATTATGTTTAACAACATGCATACATTAACACTTTACATTTTTATATAAATATACAGTATATAGTTTTTACTGATTTATCCTCATAGCATAGACATAATCTGTTTATAATCTGTTTAACTGTGCAGTTCAACCACACCACTGGCCCAGCAACTTCTGTTTTCAACAGGACTCCACAGACCAGAAGCTGAACAGCGAGAAGAAAGCTGATTTAGTTAGTGTTAAAGCATTCCAAAGCACACCTGACACAAGGTCTGTGGATTATAGGTCAAAGGTCAAAGGTGGAGGTCAAGTACCAGCTGCCTCTAAACTTGTCTCGTGTTGAAGAACGTCTTTAAATGAGACGCTCCCCAACTCCCCACAGCTGGCCTATCGAAGACCCCCACCGCTGACCTATCACAGGCATCATCTGAGGCTCACGTGTCCTTGTGTCTGTCAGGGCGAAGGGACGGTTGATTCTAACCAATGGGGTGCAAGAGCACCGCCGCAATCCAAATGCATGTGGACGGTTTCACTGATTGACTGATAATGGAATGAGTTTGGGCCGGAGGGAGAAAGACACAAACACATTGACTTGTGAACCAAAAAAAATTAAAAAAACCTCCACTGGTGACGACCAAGTACCTCAAGAGCAAAACAGGGAAGCTGGTGGTTAAGAAAGAAAGAAAGCACTCAACTAGAGGCTAAAGTTTTTGTTTTTGAGGCCAAATGTGTTTCATAATGTCGTCTGGAATACAATACAAAACACAAAGCAATGTTTCTTATTTGTTTGAATCAATGTTCGGTTTGTATTCTTAAAATCTGGAAGGACTGATTCCCCCTCGGGAACATTTAAGGGTTTTTAACAGCAGTTTTGGATATTTGAGCAAACCAAGATCCGTGGTTCACATAACTTAACTTCAATACAAATTTCCAATCAGACCTCAAAAAATAATTTTAGTTTTTCTTTGTTTGCTGACTTTTATTGTAGTTACAGTCCTTTGTAAACGCTCCGAAAAATGTGTAAAATATTATCTTGAAGGGTACAACAGCTTGTTGATATTTGCTGAAATTGAAACGTGCGTTTTGAAAGTAGCTGAAATATAACACTAGTTACATAAAGTAATATATATTTTTAAGCATTTCAATATTTCATTTCAGCATGCTTTATCCTCAATTAAACAGTATCTTTTAGGAAATTGTACATTTGAAAATAATTATCATCATGTAATATATATTAACCATTTAGAAATAAATGAGTAAATAACTGAGCTAGTGACAAGCTTTTGTACCCCTGAAGTAAATACAAGGTACATTTTTTACCTTTCTTGAGAGGACGTGTCTCCATTTGAGGCATGATTGTGTATAAATGTTGTTAAAATAAAATTTAAATTGAAAAATATTAATAAAAAATTATTTTAGTAAATGTTGACCAAAACCTTAATTTACTCAAATTCTCATAAACTCAAATGCTTTCTAAAAACCCATTAAAAATTCCCATGAGAGCCTACAAATTAATGCCATGACTGATCAGCTTTATAGTATTATATATAAGTATTATATTAATTTAATTTACCAATAAAGCAGAAAATAAACATGGACTGAAAGTCCACAGCTTGTGATCCTTTTTGCTCAGAGTCTTGGTGGTTCCAGCAGATTGATGCACCTTCTCAGAGAAGGTGATGGGAGGGGCTGTGGAATCCCATGATTCCATGCAGCCCAATGTGAGAGGAAGCAGGGGAGGGTGGGTGGAGCAAAGCAAACGATGAAGACAAACCAAAGAGCAAGACAGCAGACAGACAGAAGATCAAAGTGAAAACTACAACAAAGCTGAAACCAAACAAAATTAATATTGTCTATGCTAAAGCTGTGTTCCATAACCTAGTGAGTTGCCTTTAAAGTGGCATATTAAGTGAGACGTATATATATATATTTTTTTTTATTTAGTTTTAAAAAAAATATTTATTATTAACATTTATCTAGACATCTTGGACTACATTCTATACTGGTCAAAGAGATGTTGCCTTACAACAGTTCCCTAAGTAGACAGCTTACTAGGTTTTGGAACCAAGTCTAAATGTAAAGATAAAAAGCAAAGGCTGTGTATGAAATATCTACAGTGCACTAGACTGGTGACACAGCACTAGTGTTTTGTTGAGAGGGTGTTAGAATGAACTGGGTTTGGGTCCATGAGAGGGTTCAGCAGTGTTGTAGACAGGAATAATGATGTTGATTTGGTAAGAGACGCATTAAGCAAAGCAGCAGCGATTGCAGCGGGTGATTCATGGCTTGAAAAGCTACAGTCAGTCTGAGCATGGAGGAATGCCGTGCTTCTGATTGGTCAATTAATGCAAAGTTAGTTCCTCGGTAAGCGTAAATGCATTTTCAATCACAACAGGCCCCGATGACATTAAGTGTGGGAAGCTTTGTGCAGATTACATGCAAGGTCAGATACACTGGGCATCTTTGTGAAATAGGGTTGAACTGCTTTTTTTTGCACATGACTGTTTAAAAGTCTGACATCTGATATGTTGCAGAAGTTAAAAAGAAGTTTCAGAAACTTGCTTGGTGATTCAAATAAAAATATAAATGAAGTAATTATTTAAATATATACTTATTCATACTCATTAAAATGCAATAATTATAAAATAATATAAATTATAATAATTTTTCAGATTTTGTTTAATACAGTTGGTTTGTGTAAAAAAAAAAGATATAAAAATATAACTTAAATTTAAAACTTAAACATCTAATTGTTTCACAGTTATGACTTTCACTGATGTAAAATGAACACTTGAGGGAGGCAAAACAAAGAAATTCAGGGACTGTACTAATACTGCTAACGTCCCTGTGCTGTACAACACATTCAGATGCCTTTTAAACAGTCAAGCACAAAAAAAGCGCCTCATCCGACAGATCTTTTCCCCTTCGCCAAGTGAAAACAGGACTGAGGAGAGGTGACAAGAAGCCAGTGTCTCGTTCCCTGAGCTGATAATGGACGGGCAGGCGTCTGGCTGCTGAGGGCCGGCCTACCCCAAAGCAGATGACACGCATATGAAACGGCTGGCAACACCAACAGTACTTGGACTGATTTTGGACCACACAGCGAATCACGAGGTCTACTGACTGCTTGTACGGCGCTAGGATGATTCGAGGAAGAGGAATCGGGGAGAATAGGTGATCGGAAAACAAACAAACAAAAATCTAATTACTATTTCAAAGGAATTTTCCAGGTTTAATACAAGTTAAGCTCAATCGATAGCAATTGTTGCATAAAATGAGTTTGACCTTTAAATAAAACAAAAAAATATTAATAATAATACACTGCATTTAAATTAAGATTAAAATGGTGTTCTTATGGCTCAAGGCAACAGTCTGGCAAACTAAACACTTAACTCAATGTAAATGAGGAAGTGATGCCACTTTCCTATTCTTGGATAAATATTTTGTGAAAGTTTATAGGCTTTTTACAGCAGTTATATCACCATGACAACAAAGTTGGATGTAACTTTATACCCAGACAAGGTTAGCAAATTATTTTAACACATAAAAAAAGTATCTTTCCATAATACCATTTAAATGTTTGGGGCCATCAAGGTTTTTATTTAATTTTTAAAAGTCTGTCATCAGGGCTGTATTTGATCAAAGCTATAGCAAAAAATAGTCATTTTGTAAAATATCATTAAGAAATATTTTCTGTTTGAATACATTTAAAAACGTTTTATATTTCAAAAATTATTTCTGTGATGACAAAGCTACATTTTCAGAAATCCTTCAGATTTTGCACTCGAATATTTTGCATGATCAATGTTGACAAAATGCATAATATTTTTCTTGAACAGCATTTAAAAAAAAAAAAAAATAGAAACCTTTTGTAACATGACATCTATCTTCGTCATTTGTGATCAACTGAATATATTTTTTATTTATATATATATTTTTAAACTCCTTAATGAGCCCAAACATTTAAACAGTAGCAAACATTGTCAGTTAATCGAACAACTGCAGTCAGTTGAGCTCAACCTGAACCTAGAAGACTCCCTGTAAAAGGAAGGATAAAATGATAAAAAAAAAAAAAAAAAAAAGATAAACCAAAACATATGATTCGACCGATTGGCTTTGATACTACAGAATTTTTACAGATAGAAAGGTAGAGGGAATGTGGAAAAACGGAGAGCGCTGGGTCTCTGGAAAACAGGAAAAGGAACAAACGAACACCAAAAAAAAACCAAAACATGAAAACGAATGAACCAATAACAAATGGAGGATGAGCGGGCTGAGGTGGGGCCCTTTTCTCTCCTCAACGTCTCTACCTTTCGAGTTGGGCGATGACATGAAGCTGGGTTTGGCGGGAGGGAGAGGGGCCTGCCCTGCCTTGGGAGCAGTACTGTTGGCATTGGCCGCTGCGGGCAGCTGGAATGAGTTGGACAGAAAGATGCCATCTGAGACAGGACGGGGCTTGCGCGCGGTTGGCAGCGGCTGGGGCTTTGGGGCGGGCGGAAGGTCACCGTAGGACTTCCGGGTGGCCGAGAGCTTAACCTGACCTGTTAGGCCCGCGTCCTCCTCATCCTCCTCCTCCTCGTCATTGTATGAGACAAACTTGGCAGTGTATACGGTGTCGGGGGAAGCCACCTGGGTTTTGAGGTAGGAGGTGTTTCTCTGAGGCGGGGGTGGAGGGGCGCTGTTGTTGTTAGTGGCAGGGGTGCTTGTGGGAGAAGGGGGCTGGTAGTCCCGGGGTAGGGGGGGTCTGTACAGACCAGGCTCGTCTGGCGTCAGCAGCTTGCGCTCGGCTTCCTCGTGCTGCCGGCGCCTCTCTGCCTCCAGGCGGGTGTAGTACTCTTCCTCCTGTCTCCTCTGAAGGGGGGAACATGGGAAGAGCTGGTTAGAGCTGCCTAGGCTAGCCCGCGCCACTGCGAGCCCTGGGTCGAAGCTAACGCTGCTCTGGCTAATGGATGCACCAATGTAGTAAAGCTACATTGTAGTAGAAGAAATGTGTTTGCTGATATGATGTAATGTGCTTCTGAGTGACTCCAGTAGCTAATACTGACTCGTGCATGTCGGGGAAAATAAGCCGTTGATTGTATTTAACACAGCTACGCTGCAAGCAAGCAATGCATTATATTAGATGGAAATATACTGAAGTGCTGATAGTAGCATAGAGCTTTGTCGATTATAGTGATTTTTGCAGCTGATTCTGGGCAGGAAATGTCAGGCTGATTGACATTTAAAACAAACAATCGTTTAGTTTTTTGCATTTATGAAACATTTAAATAAATGCAACATTTTATTTTATTATAATTTATTATTATATATCATATAATTATATGAATTAATAATTTAAATGGTCCAATCTTTTTTATAGGAAGTGTCAGTTTTGAGTGAGATGAACTTTCTTTTGTTTAACTGTTCAATTCAAAGGTGAGTTCATCTGAAATAGTTAATACCAGAAATGTGAGCAATCTAAATGTTTGATAAATTGAATTTAATAAAACTTTAAAATTTACAAAATGTTAAATTCACATTTTACTATAATTTATAAAATATATGAATTACTGGGTAAATTGTTTTTATATAATAATTATATGAATTGTTTCACAATCATTTCTATAGGAAATGTCAATTTCGAGTGGCAGGAAAAGGGTCTTTGTTTTGTTTTACTGTTCAATTCATAGGTGAGTTAAAATCAATTCAAGTTTGTTGAAATTTCTTTAACTTGTTTAATGTTGAAATTTTTTTATTTAAAAAGAATACAATTAATAATGTAATTAAACATTTAATTTAGAATCTGAATTAATATAAGTTTTATTTTCAATATTATTTAATATATTAGTTTTGTCTTTTATATATATATATATATATATATATATATAACCCACTATATATTTATATATATATATATATATATATATATATATACATATAAAAAGAAAACCACAAACGGTGGCATTGAGTCAAAAATTAATATGTACAGATTACATACCGAATATGATGCTAGTTTACTAAACCCTTAAACTCCACTGAATAAACCTCCTTTAATGAAAGCGAACTAGTGGTGTTGCTTTGCTTGCAGTGCAGACTGTGTAAGACTTGCCTTCGAGTGTAAGCACACCAGATGGTGCTAAAGAGGAACAAGTCATTACAGTTGACAAATACCCTTGGATCTAACTGGAATGAAAAAGCCTGGAGCGTATGTTACTGTTACGAGTCTGCTTGGCATTTGGTGGTTAAGCTTCGGAGAAAAACACCCAGTGGCTGGCTGCTCTGGTCTCCGTGTATGGATCCCCTGGGTTAGCATGTGGTGGTGGGAAGGTCTCTTACGAGAGCATGTGGAGGCAAAACACACATGAGCTAGTTCAATATGGGACGGCCTCCGCAAAACCAAGGCGGGCCCATTTCCAACAGCACTTCCAAGAAATGTTGTATGGAATGGCAATGGTCTCCCAACAAAATGCTGAAGTGTCATGTAAAGATCTGGCATGTGACTTTCATGCGTTTCTTTAAAGGGGATGGGGATACATCACAAACACAAGAGAGGAGATGTTGTGAAGACATGCAGTTGGACATCACAACTGGGTTCTGAAATTACCAGTGGTCTGAAAATGACGCACACAGACACAAATAAAACTGGATGGTCACATAGTGGGACAATGTTTTGGTCACATTTTAGACGTATGAATGTAAATTCAGACCACTGGTAAATTGATGCTGAGGCATTGCAAAAGTGTAACACATGGGCGTCAAACAAACTTAATTTAGCCTCTGACAGTTCCTTACTCATACTTTAACCTAATTATTATCAGCACATACTGTACAGTACTGTATATATATACATAGATTCACATTATTTTAATTTAATCACAAGGGGATGTGATCTCGAACAGTCTGACACATTAAATATCAGCTGCTGTCTCCAATCACACCCACTTACAAGGTCGTAAAAAACCATCCACACGGAAATCAGCTGAAACCTTGAAAAAGCTTGCCGTTAGCATGTAAAAAAAACAAGGCTGATCACATACGTCTCTATCAGGACATTTTACTGTATAATGGGTACAAGTATTTCAATTTAGGAATCTGATCTCACTATAATTAACCTGACTAACCAATAGCAAGATAACAGGCCAATATAGACATTAACGTCTATCTGCTGTTGTCGTGACTTGCATTTAATGCCTGGTTGAGTGTGCAAAAAAGGAAAAGCTAATCTGCATCTCATAAGATGAACTAAAACGTATCTGCAATTTGCATTTCACACAAAAACTTATTTCTTGACTCTAAATCCTTTGTTATTTAAATGATTTTTATTGCATTTTACTAGTTGTCGCTGGTCCGTTCTGATCTCAATACCTTCTCCTCGGTCTCTCGTCTGGCTCTCTCCTCCTCTCTCCAGCGTCTCTCCTCCTCCTGCTTGGCTCGCTCTTCTGCCTCACGCTTACGGATTTCCTCCAACTGCTGTTTCCGTCGTCGCTCCTCATCCTGCAGCTGAGGTGCACAACGTGTAATCAGGGTTAGTTGAAAAACACCAGAGCAAAGAGAGAAAGGATTGGGGATTACTGCAATTCATGATTCTAAACACAAAAGACCGATTTGAAATTAAAATTATCTAGTTTAAATTTATTAAGGGTAAATCTAATTAAAACTAATTTCGATGTCAACTTTAACCCTTGTTGTAAAAATACCAATATATTTAAACTTGAATTTAAAATGAACCTAGAAAAACTTATACTTCCATTGAAATAGTTTTGGGTCTGTAAGATTTTGTTTTATTTTTAACAAATTATTACATTTGTTAAAAAAAAGCGCCACAGTTTCATGTTTATCCCTTAATGAGCTGATACATACCTAATTGCTCTAACGCGCAGCGCCAGTCTAGCCATGTTACCATCTCTAAATAGGGAAAACGTGGAAGTGTTTGGCGGTTTCTTTGCACAGATATGTATCAGCTCGTCTAAGCTGATGGAAGAACAGTGGAAAATGGAACAAGTTTTTCAACTTTCCAGTGTTTTCAACATTAATAATAATAAATGTTTCTGTAATAAAAAAGTTTTACAATTTCAGGAATAAATTACATTTAAACTATATTACAAAAAGATTTATTTATTCTAAATCTTAATATTTTTCCACAATATTTCCAAACAAATGCAGCCTTGGTGGCCATAAGTAACTTCAAAAATAAAAATTACAAACCCAAAACTTTTGAATAGAAGAGTGTAACACAACTTGCATGTTAACTTATAAAACTATATGTATATAACTATACAGTATATTCAAACCTAACATTAATCCCAATATTACTGTACATTTAAAATTATTAGAGCTGCAAATGATTAATCTTGATTAAGAGCATCCAAAGTAAATGTACATAATGTACATGTGTGCACTGTGTATATTTATTATGTATATAAAGACACACATGCAGTATATATTTTGAAAATACTACATTATATACATATATATATATATATATATATAAATTATTTAATATATTTAAATGTTTACTTTTTAAATGTTTAATTTAATTTAATTGAATTTAATTTTTCAATTAAAAATGGTAACCTACATTAGACTAGAATAGCAAACAACTTCCAGTGGTCAAACTGAGGACTATAAGTCTTTCTGGTACAAAATCTCACTCAAACTGGTGATTTGTAAAAATGTGTTTAGTTCAGTTTCTATCACACCTTTAAATTTGTCAGGGTGGCCTCTGTGACGAGAGGCATCGTGCACAGTCACACACACAGAATCACATGCACATACACAGTTGCATGCAAAACAACTTACTGACACAATTGCAACTTGCAACTTTCTTCACATCTACAGAAAATCATTCAAAAGGTAATCCAAACACCGTAATCAAACTTCACACACAATACATATAAAATACTCGACGGGTTAGGAAATACAAATCACGGCCATACACCTCTTCCCTTCAACATCAGAAGGAAGCCGACATAAACAGAGACATGTCCAGTAGTCAGGATAGGGGAAGAGGAAACCCAGCACAGAAAACCATGGAGAAACGCAGAGTAAATGAGCGGCAAAGCGCCAGGGTCAATACAGACACACGGAGAGCAGTGATGAGTGGAGTAGATGAAGAAACAGGAATGGCGATCACGTCACAAAAATGAGGCCCACATGCAAGCAAGCTCTGGGCCGAAGAGACCGGGCTGGAAGAAAACATGCACCAACCCACCCCTCATGATGACACTGCACTGAAACAACGGCTGCCAAACCAGCAGAGCTTCATCATGTTCTCCAAGAAGAAAAAGAGCTTTCAAAGCAATCTTTAGAATTAATTTTCTGGTTTTCTAAAAGCAAATGGTCACGTCCTGTGCACATTTAAAGCTGAAGTGTGTTTTAAAAAAATATACATTATATATTAAAACGCGCAGTATAACTACAATTAGTTTAAAAACCTTTTTTGAAAAACCTGGGTTATAGTGATAAAACCCTTGTGGCTAACATGATTTTTCTATTAAAAAAATAATAAATAATTTTTAATTTTACAACTTTTCTAATTTAACTTTTTTTAAATGTTGAATTTAAAACGCTATTTAAACTATTTTAATTTAAATTAAATTTTAATTACCTTACCTAAAAATAACTACTAAATTATTTTTTTTTAAAGAAAATGAAGGGTAAGTACATTATTTTCATTGTCTTATTTAAGAATAATTATATAAATTAAGACAACGTGAGTCTAAATTATTTTTGTTATTTATCCATCTTGATTATTTTAATAATAAATAATAATTATTTAAATGATTTTACGTAGGCTATTATTTTCAACCTCAACCAATGGCATGAGCTTCAGGACTGTTTCTCCTGACTAACAGAAGATGGAAACTAGTTTTTGCACAGGCTTAGAAAAAGGACAAACTTCAGCTTTAAAAAAAAAAAAGTTCAAAAACTGTTTTCAGTTCCATTCAGCTCATCTTTAGGTTTAGGTTTGTTCTAACGCAGCAGTTTTCCAGTGGAGCTTAATGAACATCCCAAGATGGAATCCCCAAGAAGGTGTCCCATGCTTGCAAAAAGTGGTACATCTCTCTCTAAATAATACCCATGGGTAAAGAAGCTACAGTACCATGGCCAAATGAAGGGAGGGAGGTAGTGAACAAGAGGAGACACAGGTGGAGCCGAAACAGGAAGAGAGGCAAAGAGCATAAAGAACATACCAAGTCTAGTACAGAGATTGCTGGAACAGCAGTCTGCTGCAGGAGAAACAAAAACATACAGAGCAACCAAAGGGGTGGGAGAGAGAGAATAAATAAAGTAGTAAGAAATAAAGAAAAGGAGGGGATTTCGAGAAAAAAAAAAAAAAAAGTAAAAAAAAAAGAAAAAAAACATTGGCACAGTGGGCCGGGACGCAGTGATGTGCTGCCAGGAACATTCCAGGGCAGTATGGGTCTGATTAGCGCCAGCGGTCCACTTCCCTTCCACAAACACTTCAGCTGGTGAGGAATTTCCCCATCATTCCACGTCCCCCCCCACTGAAGCACTGGCAATATTTTTCCTTCAAACACACGGGATTGTGTTGACCTTCCCTTAGACGGCTCGACCTGCCAACTCCTCAGAGATGGAGCGATATCAAAGGCAGCTTCCAGCAGTGTGCTACACACAGCAGACTCTCAGGTGGACGCTACGCATCACATGACAGCTGCTACGGCAGGTGTTGGAGGAAAGAACGTCAGTGGGGGCTGAAGTTTGTGCTAGCGCTGAATGACTCAGAATTTGAAAGCACAAAAATGTTGTTTGGAAACGCTGCACACACGCCAGCCCACAAAGAAGTCAAGAGCCTGAATTAAACTACTTTTTCTTTTACATTAGAGGCTCATTACAGTTTTCTCGACTGATACATCTAATGTTTATTTTACAGCTTTACATTTTTGGAGATGTTTAATTACTTAGCAAATTTGAATATTTAACACATTTAGACATCGTGCATCCTAAAATTACAACAAATCAGTTGATTAAAAAAGGTACATATCAAAGATTTGTTAGTTATTACTTAATGTTAAACATTTTATAAAATATAATTAAAACAATTATTATTATTAATTTGTTTATATATATATATATATTTATTTATATATGCACAAACATTCACAATTTCTAAATTGTAATAAATATTTATTTGTTAATACAGTATATATTTGATTATTTTAATGTGCAATAAAAATACATTTTTGCTATTTTTATTTTATTTTTTAAATGTATTTTTTCAGCCTATGTGTGCTGACTTTTTCATTATCAATATTTAAGATTTTTCCAGTGATGTGCCTGCTTTTGTTTTCATTTTAATAAATGTGCTCTAGAAATAAAACGTGATCACAAACAAAAAAATGAAAAAAAAACATTAAAAGTATTTATATATTTTTGTATCACCCAACCCTAGTTACAACCAAAATCAATGTTAATTCTTCACAAGACTTAATATGTGCCTGAAAAGTCCTTGAACGTGAAAAAAAAAAAAACACGGTCATGTCTTGTTAGAAACTGTTAGCACATATCAAATTATCCTGATTCTGATCCTAAGATGTTGGTTAGCTACAGGTCAGAAATGGTTCAATCGCTTTTAAATGGCAGATGAGATCAGGAGAGATGTACTGATCTGGACAAGGCAGGTTGATGCTGGTGCAAGCAGTGGAATCGGGTCCAGTGCTTGGCATCGGAAAGCCCTGCTCCTCCCCTCCGTCAGCGCAGCATATATATATATACACATCAGCAGTGCAGCATGGAAAAGCAATGATATAGGCATGTTGCAGAGCACATGGCAAAACATTCATTATAACAGCTCAGACTAAAGCATCGCGCAGAGAATCCCAGGACAGTTGTTATTAATTCCATCACCAGTCTGTCCTGCTGCTGACTGCGGATTCAAACATAACGCAAGAGTCTACGGACATACAAAAACATTTTAAAGTCTTGCAATCGACTTCAATCAGAAGTTTACAGCTAACTTGGATTCAATCTGTGCAGCAATGAGAAACTTCAAGTTTCTTTCCAAAGCAGTTGAAAAAAGAAAATTAGTACTCAATCGTCTTTGTAAGAATGGGGGAAAAAGTGTATTATCAAAAGCAATCAACAAGCTAGCACTTAAAGCACTTAAAGTCAACACGATAGCCATTACAACCCATTTTACTTGATCGTATCTATAGGCATGAGATATATTTGACTGAAAATAATGGGTGCTACATATCGAAATGCAATCTTGGTGTACACTGCTGTTTAGAATTTTGGGATTTTAAAGAAACACAAATTTTAGTTCAGCAAGGATGTAATAGACTGGATGCAAAAGTAAATAAATGCAGCCTTAGAGTATAGAAGACTTTTTCAAGAACAAAAGAAGGAGAGGAAGGAAAAAAATTATAATAAAACAAATCCCAAACTTATAAATAGTAGTGTATCTGATTATGCTGTGAACTTTATTCAAGGTTCCCACCTTTTTTTACTAATGAAATTCCATTATTTTCCAAATGCACTCGCAGTGCAGTTTCTCCCAAGAAAACACTATTAAATCTATAATCAATAAAGATGACTTTCATTTTACTGAATTTTGTCTTTAGAAGCACTACCATTAAATCTCACAGCACAGCAATCAGAAAATTGTAGGTTAAAAGATTAGCTGCGTTAATATTCTCTAGTGAATCACTCAGTTAGACCCTAACCTTGCATTAAGGATTTCATGTTGACTTTTTAACTATTTATGTTCACACATTAAACTCTAGCTGTCCCCACTTCCCATGTGTGCTCACCCGTGCTCTCTTCTCAGCCTCCAGTCTCTGCATTATTAGCGTGGTGTCTACGTCTTCGTCATCCTCCTCCTCCTCGTCCTCCTCGTTCTGCTTGGACTCCTGCAGTCTCTTCTGGAACTGCCACTCCAGCATGAGTTTGCGCAGACGGTCGTTCTCCTCGGCCGTGCGTTCAGGTTTGGCCTGAAGGTCCTGGATCTCCTTGTCTAGGAGGTCCACGATGTGAAGCTGCTGCTGCTTCTCCAGTTTCTCTCGGGCATCCCTCTTCCAGGGGTCGGGTGAGAGGCTGTCGCTGGCGGACAGCTCCTCTTTGCTGATGGTGATGTATTGCAGGTCACGTCTTTCGATGGTGCGAGGCTGCTGCTGTGGCAAGAGGTCACGAATTACTGTGTCCTGTGGAGGTTGGCGGGGAAGGCTGGATAGCTTGTCGGGTCGAGCAGGTTGTGGCTGTGGCGGTTGGGGCAGCTGGACCGGGGGTAGGTACGGTTGGGGCACCTGCATGGGCGGCTGTGGATGGGGCATCTGTTGGTGCTGAGGGGCGGGCGGCAGTGGGCCGTGCTGGTTGTTGTGCATGACTGGACCAGGAGGGTTGCGAATCTGCACCAGCTTCCTCTCCTGGTCTCTTCTCTTCCTCTCTCGCTCCTCATCGAGCCGGGCTTTTTCTTTCTCATACCAGCGCTGTTGCTCCTCACGTTTCTTGCGGTCAGCCGTGGCCGCGGCGGCCGCTGCCTGTTGCTGTGTAATAGAGGGCGGTGGAGGAAGCGGCAGGTCGGTTTGTGGCTCGAAGTCATAGTGTGCAGGAGGAGGAGGAGGGGGTGGTGGGAGATCTGAACGGGAAGGCTGAGACACGCCCACGGGGCCAGAGTGGGGTGCTATCGGGGTCTTCCAGCGGCCTGGGCCGCTCTTGTGGTTGCCTTGAATCCTGGAGCCAGAAGACGACGAGTAGTTGAGGTGCTCCTGGCTGGAGGTGCTGGACTCCACCGAGGAGGACATCTGGTGGTTCCAGTGCTCCCCACGCTGCTGCTGCTGCAGGTGCATCAGGTCTTCCTGGCGCAGGCGTTCGCCTGGATACCCGCCCGGCATCTCACACAGTTCCTCCTGAGAGCACACCACTCGCTAGCAGGGCACAATGACACAGCAGTTAGACTCATATTTATGCATAAATCTGATATATATGTAACATTTATGTTGCTTATAGCTTTAAAAGGCTAGTAAAGTAATGCATACAATTTGGTGTTTCTTTTAATGCTAATACCATGTAAATAAGGGTAAATAAATAATTTTCGAGTGCCTTGGATTGATGAGTTTTTTAATGACATAAAAGAATCCCTGCATCCAAGAGCATTAATTCATGCAGCATTTTTTCCCTATTTTTGGATGTAATACATACAATTGGTTTACAAATTTTATAAGAGACACCAAAGTATAACTAAAAAAAGAAATATGAAAAATGTTATATCATCAAATAAAATGTCAGATTTCGTTTTTTCCATTAAAAAACAAAAAACAAGATCAAAAAACAAACTTTAAAGAATGCTGTTATTTGGTATGCTTAATATATTTGAAGTGACTTAATTTCAATCAGTCTGAAACCAATAATAAAATCAAGTCTGAAACCAATAATAAAAACTAAAATAACATATTCAAACTGACATTTTGGCAAAGCAAGAAAACAATAATATACACTACAAATAAAAAAAAAACTTGCAGTCTGTATTTTTTTTTTTAGATGTTAAGAATAGTATCTCAGGCTCACAACGGCTGCATTTGAATACAGTAAAAACTGTTTTAAAGCAACTGCCTTCTATGTATAAAACAATTTACTTCTGTGATGCTAAACTGAATTTTCAGCAGGCGTTCATTTAGTCTTCAGTATATTTTTAAGATTCAAGATTCGTGTTTTTGATATTCTTTGTTGAACCGAGGCTTTAAAAGAACAGCATTTATATGAAATATAAATCTTTTGTAACATTATAAAAGGTCTTTACTGTCACTTTTGATCAATTAAGTGCATTCTTGCTGAATACAAGCCTTAATTTCTTTCAAAATAATCTTACTGAATTTTCAAACGATCGTGTACATTATAACAATACAGGATACTACACATTATCTTACAAAAATGGAAATAACAGACATAAAATAATCTACACTAACTGTATGTTCATGCTTGAAAAAAACTGCAGTACTATAAGTGTTTTGAGTTGTGATACGATCATGACACCAGGACACCATGCTGCACTCATATGCATTCTCTTCCTAAAAAGGCTAACCTGCATAGCCTTGCTGTTGTTGGAGTGGTTATCCATAGGAGGGAGAGGCTCCGGTTCATTGTTTTGCCATGGCTGGCCAGGGCCCATCCTATCCTGAGATTTGGAGGCTGGGAAGGTGAAGTATTCCCTCGGGTACGTCTGAGTAGGGATGGGATACGCCTCTGGACGGGGTGGAGAGGGCTCCTCCTGTGGGACAAACAGGGTAAAGACAGATCAGAGCTGTGACAGCGCACTAATAAGAGATGAAAAGTAAATCTTGACTACTATTGATTACAGAAATTGATTAAGAGTTTGCATGTACGGCATGTGTATAAAACAAAGAGGATCAAAGGCTGATTAGCCAATCAGATGGAGGTTACAGACACGATTAGGATTAATTACTAGAAGAACACAACAAAGTGTTACGAATCAGGTTTTTATTAGGCTTCTATTTGGCTGTGGTTTCAGAAGCAAAAAACATGTTCTGGTGTATGTTTGGATTTGAGAGTTTCTAGTGATTTGATTTGAACCAGAGGAGGCCGAACCGCATTACAACATCTGAAAGCGCTGCACATTTTAGCATTAACTATTCTCATGTGCTTCTGGATATAAAGTAGTAACACATAAAAGAGGTGGCCCAACTAACTAATCTACATATTTCAGAGATTTGTCATTTTTGCCACTTAACTAGGTAGCATGACAAAACAATATGATTCACTTTGGGGTTCACTACAATTTGTTAAGGTCACAGTGCTCATTTTTAGTCAAACACTGCTATTTATATCCGTTTTAAATTCAGTTAGAGAATGTAGGTTGCTGTTAACAGCTTCAATATAGCTGAAGTAGCCACGTACTTATGAGGAATGGAAATTGTAAGGAATTTATTACTTTTTATATACATATTTTACTGATTTACTAAAAAAGAACCAGATTTGTGTTCTGATTCACTAAAAAAACCTAAGAGCTACAGTATATTTAACATTAAGTAGGTTTTTTGAACCGTTAAAAACAACCAGCTCATAAGAGTAATTTGTTTGGGAATTAATTCAACTACACTGGCCATGCTGTGATCTTTTCAAATGGTGCATTTTTAATTAAAAGAAGAGAATAATTTGTTCAGGAACTGGTTAAGCAATACTGGTCAGGCTGTCTGTTTTGATTTGCCAAAAAAGAATCAAGTACTTTTCATGTGGTATATTTTTGAATTGTTAAAAAGAACCAGCTCATAAAACTCATTTTTTCTGAAATCAGTTGACATATACTTTCTACTGATTCACTTGTTTGTTTAGAAATGAGTTAGACAACACAGGCTGCAATGTAGATCTTAATTCACTGGGGAAAGAGAGTTTCGGCACACATGTGCAACATTCATCTTAGAGGTGCTGATGATTATGTGTACTCACATCAGGGCAGAGGTTACCCGTCGAGACCGAAGTGATCTTTCCTGGGGCTCCTGGGTAGACAGGCTTCCCGCCTGGACTCTGGGCCTGGTCTTTGAGCGGGAAAAACAAAGTACAGGTTAATATAATGTCACTACTTTAAAATGAACCAAACTGACAAATACGGCAAGCGTTTGAAGTGGCACACTTACTAGCCACATTTGGGCTCGAGCGGTGGTCTGCGCGGTTCTTTAACAACCTGTCCTCCTTCTTTGGTTCAGGATAGGTGTCCCACGGGCCCTGGGGGCTCTCAGGCGAGCCGTTCTGCACAGAGTTGTTGTAGAGCTCAAAGCCCTCGCTCTTTGGTCTCATCTTTCCCTTGTCTCCAAGTCCCCGGTCTGATGCTGAGGAGATGAAAAAAATGGTATTAAACCAAATTTAGCATTGGGAAAGTACCCATCTCTTTGAAACGGGGGAAATCACCCATAATGTACCAAATCGGAATCACTATCCGACATATGTCAAAAGTATTTATATTTAACGCAACCGTTTCGTGTGACTGGATACGCTGCGGGTGCCAGATCCACCACATTTCCACCTCTTTAAGAGATTAGTCACGCTAGCACGCTGTGCGGCCGGCAGCCGCTGATAGTTTTGAAGCGAAACACTGCAGCTTCCACATGCAAGCCCGTTAGAGATTTAAATTAATATTCATGGTGCAGTTGCTTACCGCGGGTCATCAAAGGGGACGGCTGGTTGAGGAGCGTGGCCAGACCGTGGTAAATGGCTCCCTGTTTGGCCACCTCGAGCGTTACAACAGAGCCGGTTCGTGTCATCAATTCCGCCGCCCTACAAGACAGACAAGTTTGAGTAAAACACAACAGACTATGATGAACGCATTTCATGTTCAAAGCATTACTTGTGCAATCCCACAGGAGATTATTTAAAGAGACTAATCTCATAGTATGTCTGTTTGGATTTGCTGTAAACAAGAGACGGAGGCTGGAAAGGATCCCAAAGGCAACTCGCAAGTGTTGTAAGCCATATGCTTCTCATTTAACTCCAATCCACAGACTTAAGAGTTTCATCAATTCAGCCACATCTTAAAAAACTACATGCATTAATGCAATTTTTCTAACAGGAACGAGAACGTTTTTTAAGCCGTTTTGACTTTGCAAACAAGAGGTGCTTTGTACTGCACAGTTTAATGCCTGAAAATGTTGAACTAGGAATAATTATGCTTTCAAGTCAAATCCAGAATAGCTGCAAGACAAACCACTTCTCAATAAAAGGGCACTTTATCACTTTTCAGGATAATTTAAAAAGTGTGTTTATATATCATTCATCATGCCAAATAATTAAATAATCCCAAAAAACGAGACCCAGAATTTGAATGTTATATTTTTTGTTGTGACATTTTTGCCTGACAATCCTCTTAAAGACTGAGAGACATGTGTGACCCTGGACCACCAAAGAAAATTTTGATTTATAATCTGAAAGCTGAATAAATAAAGATTTCCAATGATGTATGGTTTGTTAGGATGGGACAAATATTTGGGCGATACACAACTATTTGAAAATCTGAATTCTGAGGGTGCAAAAAAAAAAATAAATAAATGTAAATAAATATAAATGAGGATTTAATATATGCTATACAGTAGGAAATTTACTTAATATCTTTATGAAACAATCTATACTTAATATCCTAATGATGTTTTTTTCATAAGACAAAAATCAATCATTTTGAGCCATACTATTGGCTATACTTACATAAAAAGGTTTTTGTGGTCCAAGGTCACATAGTTTTTTCTTACACCACTTAACTGTGTGTATTAGGACAGACCCCTTACTTATGTGGTATAATGAAATAGTTCAAGCATGCAACCATTTTGTTTATTTAACTGAGGCTTCTTTGACGTAGCAGGATATTGCATGCCTTACCTGTAAGTCTTTTTCGAATTTATTAAAATCCCATTATTAAAGGTCTAAATGCTATAAAATTACCTTTCTTGCGAGAGGCCAACCAGACTTCTCCCATCCACACTGAGCAACTGGTCTCCTGCAGCCAGACGTCCATCCTAAAAAGAAAACAAGACTCAAACGGTCATAAAAAGGCAGTGTTAAACGTGAATTTTTATGATGATTTATGATTTTACAGCTTCAACTTAAAGAGTACTATTAATATCACCAGTATGTATGTCTGTATATCTGCATTTGCCCATAAAGAACATCACAATACAAACCAAGCCAAACTCACCATGTCTGCTGCACCTCCTTTGACAACAGACTTGATGTAAATACCAAGCTTGTCCTGTCCGGCACCCTGCAAAACAAAACCATTTATTAGCACTCTGAGAAACATCTAAATGTCATTTACAGGCTCCACTAGTTCCGCTGTGGAAACGGCTGGACGAAGAAACCAGGCGTTTATTCATGAAAGACTATAAATCTGGAGCCAGCAGTGAAGACATTCATATAAATAAACTCATTCATAAATTCAGACCAGATCTGAAGTAGTATAACCATGATAAACTCTCTCAAAGTCCTTCATCCCATATGCCGTGTCAGAGGTCACCATGGGCCATCTGGCTGTAGGACTGTGCACTCATTGAGATATCAGCTCGACCAGAATGCCATCGCATGCTAGAAAAGCATCTTTCAAAATAAAATCTAGTAATTGACTTCAAGATAAAACAATGCATTCATTGAAGCACATCCTGTAGACTTAAAACAGAAATGCCATGGAGGTTTCAACACTCAAACATAACATTTCTAACACGTAATGCTCCATAACTCGGAGTTAAATGGTCTGTTCAAAGCTTATAGATGACGGAGCTTCAGAGACATGAGCTTTAAAGGGGTTTGTTTGAGGACTGCGGTTTAAAGTTAGTATCATTTGTTTTTTTCCGATGGCTGGATTTGCTATTTGAGCAAGCAAGTACCCAAAATCCCCTGGCTGCTGCCAGTGGTTCTATTTGAGGGGGATCTTGCTAAAAATTAACTATAAAAATGTGAGGTCTGTATTACATTCCCAGCCGTCTCCACTGTTTTCTCATACCGAAGCAAACTGCTCATATACTCATACACCTGACAAACCCTCATATCTGCACAAATATAGCAAAACTAGCACTGACCTAAATTCTATTTGTAATACTTTACTCAATCTGAAATATTTTAACCTACTAAACATCTGCTGTTGTACAGAAACATATCCTATGATTTGAGAAGACTTTATTTCAAAATTGGTCAAAGGTGACAATAAAGATAAAGAAAAGTCAGCTTTACATCAGAATAGATGACATTATTATTTAAAAAAAAATAAAAAACAGTTGATTTTAATGAGCAATTTTTTTTTAACCAATTCCTGGAGCTTGACAATCCCATGAAAGCCAACATACATCTCCTGTGTTTAGCAGCCCTTATATGAACTCCACTCCAGAGCCAGATCTCTAAAAACCCAAACTCCAAATGATGGTTTCGAGGTCATAACAAACCATTTACTAAATGGCATGACACCCAAGTCTACAACTCTCCTGCCATGTAGGCTGAGCCTGCTAGATCTGGTTTCTCCTCTGGTTTATGAAAAACCCATGCCGATCAACAAGTTATGAGCGTGCCGTCTATGTTTACTTTACCATACTATTCTGCCGATGTATTTTGTTTTTAGGCTTTCTGAAAATGACCTCAAACAACAACTTTGTGCAGAAACTATAAACTGGTTCTGCTCCATTCTGAAATAGCTGCTCAGATTGTTTAATTAGATCTGCTTGATAAGACATAATGCACCGCATTGCTCATAAGCATTTTTTGTCCCGTCCATATAGTGAAAAACCTAAATGAAGTTGACCAGAAGCAAGCCAGTAACTGAATCTGCCTGGGAAACAGCAACGCCTTTTATTCTGCCCTCTGAAATAAAGGCAATGTTAGCCACAGACCCCCATAACCCACTCACATTACACTGGCATAAACACAACCGTAACACACACACCACATGAATATCACTCAGTAATCTCAGTTAACATTCAGGACGTAACCACAAATATAAGAAAAATATCAACATGCACTATGTGCTTACGGGCCCCTGAAATGATTGAGGTCATCCCAGTTACAAAGAAATCGGCCAATATGAACATTCTGTACAGTCCAAAGTAAAAAAATAAACCTACTGCATTAATTCAAGAGTGAGGTCACAAAATACAGATAGATGAGTGATATGCATGCTAATCACATTCAAAAGACATTAAAATGCAACAGGTGATGAAACAAGGAAAACATGCAATCAGAAATCACCTCGTGTTGAAGACAAAAACCACCTACCGCTATGTGCCCTGATGCCTACAGTGCAAGTAACTTGTATTGTGAGAGCGTTATGATATCATCCTGGACAACGACTCCTCCTCATAGTGAGTGTGCACAACAAACAGGGTGGGGGTATTCTGAAGGACTGGTGGAATACTAACCAAGTTTTATTTCAAGCTACAACGAACTGATCATTTAAAAGTACTAAAACTACAGTAAAGCTACCATTTATGAAATAAATAAAATTAGAGACATTTCAAGCACCTAACAAAATAGCTTTAACTTTATTGGAACTAAGGAGATAATTTAATTACTGGTGTAAAAATAGCAACAATTTGTTAACATCAGCACATGCATTAGACATCCTTAAACTGGGGCGATTTTTGATTGTGGACGATAAGTATTTCTCTGCGATCTGCTTTTTAAGGAATATCGTAGTATTGTGTTATTTTATCATCTCTGTCTCAATATGCTGTACAGCGCGACATACATTCACATCAGTGTTAACTCAGTGTTTGAATTACACTCACCAGACACTGCACTTATTCCCAATTACAAAAGCCTATTAATCGCTTTAAAGTCTTGTCGATTAAACCTGTCCGGATGCGCTTTTCCAGTGCATACACCTGAAGCGTGCCCACTAATAGCACCTAATTAAGATATTTATCACATGTGATTGTGTCATTATTTACTTACTAACATGTTGTCCCAATTCTTTCTTGTGCTAAACACAAAATAAGATATTTTGAATAAAGAAAAAAGGAGCTTGAATTTAATACAATGTTCAGCAAAGAATCATGAAAAAAATCGTAATATGCAATTTTTGCCATAGCGCCTACCCCTACCTTAAACAATGAACATGATTTAAAACTGAACAATGTTATATGAACATTACTTTAATACTACAGGTTTAATGCATAAACAATTTAGAATTGTTTTAACATTGAATTTATTAATAGCTTTATTTACAAAATAATGAAATGTGAATATTTATATACTGTTCATTGTTATGTCAGTTCTAAATATTTTACACAACAAAATATAATTATTTATAAATTAATGTATATTAGAAAATTAGAAATTAACATTAACCTATGCATTAACCTATCATTTTCGCACACCACTATCAGCCAGAAATTCTGTGCATGCCATTTTAAAAGAAACATCAAAGACTGCAACACACTG
>JAUMHR010000079.1:18675726-18690344 GCA_032361145.1 Enteromius fasciolatus
CCGTGATACCGTGAAACCGTGATATTTTTGTCCAAGGTTATCATACCGTCAGAATCTCATACCGGCCCATGCCTACTGTCAACTGACTGATATGAATCTTGACCGATTAATACAATCAGTTAAACGGTTTAAAAGCTCATTTTATTTATTTATTTATTTCAGTATTTTATCTACTCAGTCTATATAAAATCTAATTTTATTGGCCACATTCACACAGCAGCAGAACACAGTTAAGTCCTAACACAGGGAGTCACACCACGTTCTGTAACGGAACTCATCTGTACATGATCAGGACTAACAACCACGTTCTCGGAGCACACGCGATGTGTGAACTGAACAGGACTCGTCATACACTGCTAAAGAGAGCCGGCTCTGCTGCACAAACACTGTGTTTTTATGTGTGTTTTGGGTAACTTATAGCGATGGAGAAATGAGCTGCGTGTCATCTGAAATTTTTATTAGATCTCGTCAGTTTTCCGCCGGAGCCGCTCTCGTCAGTTTTGTGTTCAGTGCGCGATTCAAAGCTGCTGTCGTTTAATGAAGGTTTGATGAAAGAACCAGCGCCTCGATTGGACCCTTTATGTCAGAAAGTGACTTTTATGGACGTTGCCATCTTCGACGTGAATTGGGTCACTGTTGCTAACTTTTTTCTTTAGTTTTCTTGATTTATTATTTATGTAAAATAGCTATACGTTTAGGGTATAGGCCTATTTATCCTTTATAATGTTTTTTCTCCGGTCGCAAAAGTGCTGCAGGCGTATGATATGAAATACATATGATCACGTGAATCTTCGTCTTCTGTTGTTTGCTAGTTTTTGCGCACGTACAATGAATCCGCAGAAAACAAATATTACTATTTTTAACGGGTTACAGGCTCTTATCCTTTCTAATTGAATGAAATTCTAATTTAAAATAAAATGATGTTGTCGGTTAACTGGTAATAATCGGTGAACGAGCATCAGATGTTGGTTACGAGAAATAACCGAAATGAGCATCCCTAATATGCAGAAATAAAACCACTCTAAAACGTCCACATAACAGTTATATAATATAATAAAAACAATAATTTTTCTACTTTCGGGATTTCTTCTCCTGATTTAACTTCTTCAAAAGTTGTCTTATTGTCATCACTGTCCTCAATTTGAACTTGTCAATAGCCTTTAGTTTACATCACAGCCTGCTCAAACCATAATTTGTTACTTGTTCAGTCAGAAAAACACGTTCATGCAGAAGTTTAGAAACCCAAACAACATCACAGCATTAACTAGCAAACCGAGCTGCTCTGAGATCCTGAAAACACAGGATCATGCTCGTGTCCAACACGACACACTGCCACGCTTTGCTATGAAATACGCAGAGCATGCATTTATTTTAACAGAAGCCACATTAAATCTGGATTTATTTCGACTGACAGTGCAGGCCTACAAAAGACATTTGTCACCGAATAACTTGTTGCGTTACAAAAAAGATTTTCCCACAGAGATCCTAAAAGCATTTATGAGCCAAATGAGGCGATTCGGGAAACAGCACATCCTCTCGGAGCGCTGTAATTCTTCTACACTCGTCTGAACCATCAGTCATTAGGCGTTTCCTGGCCTGTGATTTAGCAGAGCACTTTCAGACAGCGAGTAGCTGACAGGGCCGTCCCCGTTCTCGGTCCCATGAGAGCAGGAGGCCTTTCTGCTGTGGTTGAACTCTCATTCCAGTGTTATCTTAAGGCCAGCACACACACTCACAGGATGGCTGTGCTTATCTCCTCTGTCCAACACAAACAGAGAGCTGACGCGGTGGTCATTTTCCCTCAGCCCTTCTCAGCAGCAGAGCTCGGCCCCCATAATTCAGCAGAGATCACAAGTGCTGAGGTCCAAGCGTGGCGCTCATAGGCATGGTCACACTGAAGCGCTAGAGGTTTTTCTGCACTCATTTTAAGGAAAATGAACGGGATTTAAACTTGAACAAGTAATTCAACGATACAACTCGCTTATTTTTTTACAAACTAATGCTAGACAAAATACTGCGTGTATAATATTAAATGCATCCATCTGGTGCTGAATGAGGCCGTAGAATCAGCTTTACAAAGACTTTTCAGTGCAACATGCATTACAATAACAGTGATATCAGCCAGTACGATACGGCCCGATTATGCTCTAATCACTATTTTGTGCTCGAAACAGTGCTGAAGTAATAATACAGCCACTGTGCCGTACCATGAACCTTTTAACAAGCTGTAATGATGTCATAGCCACACATTCTATGATGCAACATTCCTCAGTCCAACCAAATGTAAAGTGCTATTGTGCTGAACCATGGACGGGGACACTACAACTCAGAGTTTTCAAGATAATATACAATTACAATCATACGTCAATGAACCCACAGAATGTGTAGTGAACGCACACCATGTTTCGACCAAACCTAATGAGTCTGACCACACAGAAAATGAAACAGGCCCTGAGTGTCAAAGTGTGGAACATTCCAGAACAATGAAAAGGGGCCAATTTGTGCCTCAAACACGGAATATCCACTCGCTTAGTTTTCCTTAATTATTTGAGAAAAAGGCTTATTCCCATCGACCTACTTGTTTGACATTATGACTAATCTCACCAACATTCAATTTTACTTTAATTATATTTGGGTTAAATTTTAATCTGTATAAAATATCTCTATCAAGGACATGACATCACAGTCAGCAGCACACAATATTACAAAATCATGTATTAAAATATAGCTTATGGTCACTTCTAAAGAAAATGTACTAGTGTGCCATGCCACCTCAATCTCAAAATAGCATGCGATTCATTCAAAATAAGACCAAATTCAGTTACATTTATTTTTGAAATATTTGTTATTTCATGAAAATACAACTTTTTAAATATCATTATACTTTGTATACTATAAGTGTTATTTTTATGTAACAAAGGTATTTTTTCTCATTTTAATGTATAAAAGTGAGGGGTGAAAGTACCAACACAGTACTTTTTGTAACTGTTGGTACTAAAGAAAAACATAAAATAAGTGCAGAAAACAAGAATGGGCCTCAAGAATGGTTCAAAGCACTTAAACAAGACGTTCTAGCATGCTCGCCAACTGAAAGACAGCTTCACGCTCACGGGAGGACACACGCGAAGTGTAACAACAAATAACAGATTCCAAAATGCGCAACACGCCACAAAATATTTGGCTAAGCTTTGAGGAACATTTGCACTTCAGAAATAGACTTTAGGAGGGTGTGATGGGTCAGAATTCTCAACACTAAGCACTCAAAACAATACCAGATTTCCTCACATAATTTGAGAAATATTCTAAGGAATATAAACAGAGAATTTACTCAAAATAAAAAAAAAACTGCTATCTGTGTTGAGAAATTGATGAGAAAGCATGTCTGAGAAAGCATGTCTGAAAGAGCAGCGTAAACAGACAAGCCAACAGCTCTGAAAAGCTGTCTAATCTTGTGAGGTCACCTGTGTGTGACGACACACACACACACAAGGACAGCAGGACTGCGCACAAAGGGTGTTTGTTGGAGGGAACGATGGCCAATCAGGTCAGCCCTGGAGCGGCCACTGACTGACCATCGGGGCCTCCCGGGAGATTAATAGAGACTGACAGGCCAGGGCTAGGGTTGGGATCAGACCTCCCATTCACAGGACATCCATCGAGTCTAACGACAGTCATTCAGCACCGTGACAATAAAGCATTTGTGTGCACAGAGCACAGAACCACCTCACAAAAACAACAGGATCAAAGTCACTGGGTGGATGAAGGAAATCTAGGTGCCTTGATCCAGCATGCCAGCAACAAATGCAATAAAAAAAACACTGCATCTACTCCTATATCCATTATAGCTCAAAAACATACAAGAAACAGATAAGTGCAAGTCTGATTTTTATCAATTGTGAAATTAGTCCTGTAACAACTTATCAACGTAACCAAAAAGTGGAATTTTATTGCAAGTTAAAAACACATTTTTAAAATACTTCACCAAAAACGTAGCAGGTTAGGGTTATAAAAATAAATATGAATTGATGATTCAGATTTTAGCCAAAAACAGCAGTTTAAATTAGTTTAAGACAGATTTGATTATCACGAATACACAGCTTGTGGATTCCTTGCATTACTTTCTGGACTGGCATTCTCACAACACCCATTCACTGCAGTGGAACCACTGGTGAGTCAGTGACGTAATGATACATTTCTCCAAATCACTTTTTGTACGTGAGTAAATTCATCAAATTTTCATTTTTAGGTGAACTATTCCTTTAAAATTCAAATTCAAACCCTATGTGCAAGGCAAGCAGTGAAGCTTTTATTCAAACAGTAACTTAAATGTGATTACTGAAAACGTAGTAATCGCTTATTAATCAAATAACAAACTAGCAGCATAACAGCTGATCCTCTGTTGACAACCTCTCATGCTGAACTTGCACAACAGGGTCGATGAGCTGTTTTCCGCCTGTAGCTGGGAAATGAAACGCTCTTCTGCAGCAGGGAGGGTGAAGCACATGTGTGTGCGAGTGGAATGCAGTCACAGTACGAGGAGGAAAAGCATTAGAGTGGAATACAATGATTCTGATAGGAACCCCACCCTCCGCACCACGTGAGGCCACTTGTTATGATTCAACACACAGCCTTTGCACAGGAGCTCAGTCAACGGCTGCAGGTTCTGTGAAAAACACCAGCCACAGTCGACAAAACCTCAACAACTGCAGGAAATCACAGCGATTCATGAACCCTGATTTCTTCATAAAAAGATTTCGAATAATAAATGAAAGCCAAGTGACTTCGGAAACAGATCAGAACTCCAAAAAGATTTAAGCAACTGTTAAACAGTGATATTTTAAAGACCTTGTGAAAGTTTTGTAGCTTTTAGTCCATGTCCCTTAGCTTTGAGCATGTTTTGATAGTGAGCATGTTTTGTTATGATAGTGAACTCCTAAAAGATGGCAAAACGAATACTCTCAAACAGCAAAATAGAATATGATTATTAATAACACATATTAATGTTTTATTTCCTTTCCTAACCCTCAGTCACCTTCATTAACAAAACAACACGATGTGATTTTTTCAGGTTGTGATTTAAACTGAAGGCCATTGGCTATTTTAAACAAACATTTCGCCCCCACTTTCCTGTTTTAACAGGAAAACCATCAACACCGTGTTTTTGAATTGAAAGAGAACAGGTTCAAGACAAAAATAAGAGACTGAAAAAACAAAGAAAAGAAAAAACATGACAGATATTGTTGATGATGAACCCAAAAGTGCATTATAATCCCCAAAGATTAGGGAACTATGGATTAGGATTTTTAAATTACTGCTGAGGGAACCCTCGTGAGTTTTCTACATATGCAATTACAGTGCAGACTGCAGTGCATTCCTCACAAGAAAGAAAGGAAATGCAGGCTCAGATTGTGCACATATAAAGGCATGAAAATCACCATGGAGATGATTTCCCAGAGAGCCACACGCTGTTGAGGTGACAAGCCTCATAATTTCTAACACAACATTTTTAGACCTTATAAAAATGTTGCATTTTCTAAGCTTGTGCACCTCGTTAAATGCAAAACCCTGATTCTCTGGTGCCCTGAGAATTCATAACGCACAAGCACTGCTAAGAGGTCAGATCGAATGTTCTCTCAATTTATTCAAAAAGTATATAATTACACAAGATGATGTTTGTACAAAAGAACACTGTTATGCTTTCAGATGTTACACAGCCACTGGCTTCAGTAAATCATCAGCAAAAAAGAAAAAAAAAACAATATCAACGTATATCAAAATCTAAATTTTGACTTTAATATGATACAAGACTAAATTAATCGCAATACTACCACTAAACCAATATATCTAATAATAAAATATATAATATATATATATATATATATATATAGCTCCCTTGACTAGTGTTAGATGGTTGTCATTGACCTCAAAGTGCCTCATCAAACTTACATGATGGAAAAGGGGTCACCAATAAAAATAAAAAGTTATTGTAGCTCTTCATAATAAACAGTACAGGATTAATCTTGTACTTATACATAAACTAAATATTACTTTAATATGAACAAATGATGAAGGCATTAAGTAATTAGGAAATTACCTTAACTACTACATATGAACTCAAGTGTAAATAATGACTAGCTTCGTTCGGTAAAGCAGTAACACTTTGGAGTCAGTTTTCACATTTATTTTCATCTTTTCGATTAAAAGGTGTTGATCATAAAAAAAGCATTGATATAATGCAAAACACATTTGTCCACACACCATACATTATAGTTGCTCTTCATGTGTTTTTTCAAAGCTCATCGTTCTGATTGGCCAGGTATCAAACATGCTGTGATTGGCCGACCACCTCAAACATGTGACTCAATCCCTTACCATATTTGGAAACACACAGCATCAATACAACATGGCAGCGGTGGCAACAATACTACACCAAAAAATAAAAGCTAGCCTACCCCATCTTTCTCTTCATAAATATTTGGGTGGTGTAATGTAAATCCTCCAACACTGTGGTAGGGGCGAGGCATTTTAACTTTTATAAAGATTCTTCGGAATTTAAAACTTTAGTCTTTGCATCTTTTCAGATCTTATACATGCACAAACAGTTTCTCTTATTTCTTTGTTGTATGCTTAACAGCATAGATACAGACAGCAGCAGGAATATTAGCCAGCTGTCACTTTAAGAGCCAGACAAATCCAATTAATAAATACATTCTCTTTCTCATCCGTTAATGTTAAGTCATGAGCCAGGAACATTTTAACATAACTGTGTGTGTTTTTAACTGTTAAAGAGTTAAATGCAATAACTCTTGAAAAAGATCTGATTACACGCTAATTATTGTATTGCAATAGTTTTTGGTACCAGCAAACCGTGCCACATTGCGCTCAACAAGCGCAAATGGTCACTACACATTCAGTTCAATTGCTTCTACCATTAGAAAACAAAAGGCAAAGCCTGTGCACTCAAATATGTTCCCATGTCCCAAGTGACACTGAACTATCACCTGCTGGGAACGGGCCAATCAGGTTAAGCAAAGATACTACCATGGGAAAACCTGATTTGATTACCATTTCACGTCACCTTTACCCTGAGCTATGCATTCTTAGTAAAAATGCAGGCTTACTCTTTGAAGGCGTAACTTCTAGTACACTTATCGAGTTTTGTTGCACAAAAACTAGAGTCGATGAATGTGAATGAGTGATTTTCCAACAAAGCCTTCCTGTAGCTCAAACAGTACAGCAGAGTGCTACTAACACTTCCCAAGTCATTGGTTCGATTGCCAGCTGATAATCAATGCAATGCAAGTCACTTTGGATAAAAGCATCTGCCAAATGCATAAATGTATGCCGATCGTTAGGTTTAACTGCGTGAGAACAACACATAGAATGTTAATAATTATCTGATTTTATACGCACCAAGTAAATTATTCATCACTTACAACTTAATAACATGCACTTGTAACAAATAATGAATGTTTTCAGTTTTATTAGTATTTCAATTTGATGTTGCCTACTATTAAAAGTGTTCTGGAATCAATGTCTGTGTTTTTCAATATGTCTAAATGTAGTGGGAAACCCTGGAACAAAGAACAAAAGCATAAATATCAATTTAACATTTCAGCCAAACCGATTAAAGGTTTATCCCTTTAGCAACAACAAAGCTTCAATCTTTTTTTCCATCCTTTCAGCCATGCAAACTCTTGCCAAAGCGGACTTCACAGAGTCAATCTTAACCAGCGTGAGACACATGAGAATGAAATTACAAGAGTCAGAGAGGTGAGGACAGATTTTGGTGGACATGGCACAGATGATACAGGAAATGATGGCATGCATCACTTTGGTTCTCCATTTTCTTAAAAACCCAGATTCGATGATGTAAAGCATCGAAATAATTTGAATTAATTTCAAATTAAGTAAATTAAGCTTCATTTCTTAAACATGTTATCTTGTATCTTTTTATTTATCGCATAAAAACAATGTTCATTTACATTTAAACACTTAATAGGTGCTTTATCCAAAGGGAATTACAAACGAGCAACGTTGCAATTATTGGATAAATATGTAATGGCAACATGTCGACTTCATAAAAGACTATGCACACATATTTTAACATAACAGGGAGACGCCACATTGCAGATAAAACATACTACAATCCCAGAAACCCAAGCTGATAAATTATGCATGCAATAAATGACTAAGCTAGTTAAACACACTTGCTTGCTTATTTATTTAATGTATAACAAGGCACTTTTTATATCTGCCCTGGATCTCCAAATATAATCTGTAAACAAACTGCAATCCCCAAAGACTGTGATATTAAAGCTGACAATGAAAGCACCGCATGAGATCGTCTATGCACTACTTCACAGGATAGAGCTACAAAACTGATGGAAAGACTATTATGATCCTTCTCTTTAAATCTTAGAATATCCGTATGGACAAGCTTAGATGTTAGCATTAAAAAAAAAAAATTTTTTCATTTTTTTTTTTAATAAACAAGTCTATCTATTGCTAAGCCAATATGCTTTAATGGAATAGTTCACAGAAAAAAAAAAAACGATATTATAACACAAAGTTAAAAACATCTTAAAGTTGCTTTATGTTTTATTGTATATACTCTCTCCCTTCACTATTGTGAAGGATTATTGTGATATTTTTATCGGCTGTTTGGACTTTCATTCTGACGGCACCCATTCACTGCAGTGGATCCACTGGGTGAGCAAGTAATGTAATGCTAAATTTAATTGAATCTCAACTCACTGGAGGGCCTGAGGATTAGTAAATGTTTTTACATTTTTATTTTTGGGTGAATTACTCCTTTAAAATCCATTCGTGTTCAGAAAGATAGACTGATAATCAGTATATAAACGGCTGGTCTAGTGAAATAATGTATCATTTGTGTCTCCAAAAATAAAGCACCCTTCAATGCCATTATACCACTTTGCATTCAACAGTAAATAGTAGCGGTTCACACGTAAAGTAACCTACTTATTTAATGGATTGTTTACATAAATGGCTCCTTACATAACAGCCATTCATTTTCAAGTAAGAAATGCAAAGCATTTTAGGTACAACAGCCCAAGTCACAGAGATAAAAATAAATATGCAACCACTTAAATTGCAAAACAGCTATATATTATAATTTGATATACCTCTTTGATTTCACAATTTTCATTGTGTCAAAAACACTGGTTATTAGATTTTTTTTTAAATCAGTAATGATGTAATAATAATTATTATTATTATTATATATACATACAATGTGCCAGTGAATAAAATGTGACAATAGAAGCAGGCTAGCAAATCGGCTATCACAATTGGTTGGAGGACGAGACGATTACGTCATCATGTGCTCTTCAACACTCGTGCTGATCTGAGGAGTTTGCGCTCTGAAAGGGGGTTCATTGAGACTTTGTTAATGCATTGTCCACCTCCTCCTAATCACCCTCTACGGACCAAAACAAACCTAATCTAGGCTTTTATTTTGTCACATCAGCAGGTGCTCCAGAGGCTCAATATCGCTTATGCATGAATTATTAAGGGCCAAAGAATATTCTCAGAGCCTATGGGGGTTTCCAGTAAACCAGCAGAGAAGACCCCCGACCTGATGCTTTACCCCCAACCCCCTTCATTCAATGCATTCATGCACTGCCCGCCTAAAAACACTAATTCCCTACCAAATCTGCCGTGCAATTCAATGCATCTGCAGATGCCAAAGCATATGCATACAAGACCAATGGGCGTTAAACACCCTATTTATCCCGCGATTGTTTGCTAGATGCATCTAAAACATACTGAGCTAATACGTAGGCAAAGATAGCAATGCAGTGCGGAATGACAACACTCATGACGCTCGCCTTATAAATATCTGAAAACATACACAGTGCAAATAAACGCACAGCCGCCGGTGTATTTCAGGTTACATCACCAGTTTCAGCTGACCATCAATTGACATCCTAACCTAACAAATATTCATCTCCAACATCATCCAGCACTACTATGCAGCTGGTCAGATCTAATCTGACAGCTTTGCATGCAGCGCTCTTCTACAAACAGAAAGCACCGATTTTAGCCCGGTAAATGACCGGCTTGTACATGGTAAGAAATGTTAAAACAAATAGTATCAAACAGCAACAGGGACTTAGACAAAGTATCTGCATTTTTTTTCATACTACACTATTTATGCTTTACTAACGTTACACCCAATAGCACTTAGTGCTATTGTAACCTGCCATTAACAGACTTAAAATCTATTAGATAAGTCACAACAAAGCTGCAGTCGTGATTTAGCCGTTTCAGAGCCACTTGCACGTCACAAAAAGAGAATCTATGACAGATCATGCCCACGTTTCTTTACTACAAGCAGCTCGCGTGCTGGGGGAATGAAGCTCGCGGCGCGGAGCGTCAGGGGCGCTGCGGCCTGCGCTCGCTGGCGGCTCCGCGGACTCACCTCGGTCGGTTGGCTGATCTCGAACAGGTCGAGCCGGTTGGCGTTCCAGTGGTTGATGATGTCGGCGAGTTTCCGCCGCTCCTCCTCTCGGCTCCCCGACATTCTCAAATCCCGACTAATGTTAAATCTAGAAACAATCCGTCTATCTCCTCGCTGGTTCGGATTTATCCTCTCAAACGGGCTTCTTATCCGACGACCTGAAATAAAGGAAATCTGTTACACCCAGAAACTGGGCTTTCAAACGCGGTTTCTGTGGTGAGCGTCGCTCTTTCCCGCAGTCGCCGGTTAACGCACCTCAGCTCTATCGTCGACCGCTCGTACTGTTTCCGCGTTCCCGGCTCTAGTTTGTCTTATCGCGCTCCGTGCACGCTCCCTTTGGCAAAGCGGTGCGCGCCCCCTATACTCCAGACAAAATTCACGAGGGACGCTAACGGGAACGCGCAACGGAACAAATGTGACAGTGGACCACTAAAATCACGAAGGTCATTTTTATTAAAAATTGAGATTTATACATAATGTGAAATCTGAATAAATAAGTTTCCGATGATGTATGGTTTGTCAGAATAGAACAATATTTGTCTGAAAAATGGCTATTTGAAATTATGAAATCTGAGGGTGCAAAAAAAATCAGAATAAAAAAAATAGTTCTTTGCGATGCATATTAACAATCAAAAATTGTTTTATATATATTTACATTAGGAAAATGACAGAATATCTGCATTTTTCATGGACTCTTTATGCTTTACTACACCTCCAAAAGATCTATTTAAAAATCTGAAGGTGCAAAAAATCTACATATTGATAAAATCACCTTTAAAATTGTCCAAAATAAGTTTAATAAGTTTAATAAGCATATTACTAGTGGAAAATTTACTTTTGATATGTTTAAACATGATGTTTACTTAATTTCCTAATGATTTTTGGCATCTAAAAGAAATAAAATTACTTTTGTGTGTATGCGGATGTATAAAATGACTTTAAAATGACTTCACTACATTTTACTCCACTACATGGTCCTCGAAGAAAAAAGTATTTTGCACCTTTGAAAGTCAGTGGATGATTTTTTTCAGTAATCAGGTTAGGTGAAGTGATTTCCCAGCACTTTCTGAACGCTGACCAGTTGCAAATGTGATATTTATTTAATACAACTGAATAAGAAGTTAACATTGTGGTATATATTAGACACAATATTGCATTAATTAATCAAAATTTTGTATTTACAGCTATGTCGCCGTCCACTCAAATGTGGATGAATGGCTGCACATAGATATGTGCACACAACATTATTTCAAATGTGTTTTTAACATTATAAGAGCTCTTCACTCCAATGATACTACAAGCTAGTCAATGTGTTCCGTGGGCATAATGAATTGTAAGTAGCTTCAGAGGCATAAGGTGCAAGTATTAACAATAATAAAACAATAAAAATGTGCACTGGCGTAAAAAAGGACATTTACATACAGTATGCTTATAAGTACTTTTAAATGCAAATACTTCTGTCTTTACAACGTTTGCTTGTAATGGAGCAATATTTGACCAGCAGTATCTATAGAGTCGTCCACTTCTCAGTAGATCTGCTCAGTCAAACAGCATCATGCTAGACCTGACATCACCAGCTGTGCACATCTGCAAAGCCATCAGCTCAATGAAGCAGGACAACCCGCCATATAAACCTAATTCAATATGAGCATGTTACATCATCATCACAGAGCTCTGAATTATTATTCAGATGTAGACTGTTGATAGACCTAGTCTATTCTGAATCAGCTTTCATTTCAAAGATATGGTTTTTCAAAACCCTTGGTGCTAAGTATTAAACATTGCGTAACTCATCCCAAACTATAAAAGCTATGAATTAAATCGGAAATTGTGTGGCTTGTCTAACTGATCTTTAAAAATCCAGGTATATTTCCATTACAAAATGTTGGTGACAAAACAAAATAGCCCAAAACAAAAGTGATTCAAAAAAAGCATCACCAATTTACGTTTTGTCTGCTCTCAGTTTTACAAAGATTCTGTCTAGTGCTGCACTTTGGTGGTCTGGAGAGCCAGACATCAATTGTCCATTTGAAGGGCAAATTAAAGAGAAGATAGAGTGGCAAATAAATCATCATTTGCTATCTAACTGATATGCACTGTACATTGTGAGTCAGCGTTCTCTGTGGCAGCTTTCTTCACCTCCATCTATCTATCTCATTTCATATTGATGCAGATCCTGGGGCAGAAACTGACAAAGCACAACTGGAAAGATTAAAAGCACTGTAAGTGATTCTATTGAATACCGCACATAAAATATCCCAGCTACCTAATCGACAAAAGAATGGGTGCTGAGAAATCACAACTGTCTCTATGTCTGTGCTCAACTCTTAGCCTGGCTTGCGCGACTATAAAGCTCATAGGAGCTTAGTCTGGCCAAGCTACCTCACTACCTGCCTTCTGAGAGGCGGGCTTAACCTGCGTCCATCAGATGCCTCTGTTTACTACTAGATGAATCTACAACCAATCAGACCACTCACCACTTGGTTGAGCTCATTGCTCATTGGTTCCCACTTTTTTGGGAACAGAAATGCTCTGAAACGGCAGCTTTGCCAGACTGACTTTGCTCGCGAAATTGAATGTAGCGTCACAGGAAGTATGGGCGGGCCCAGGCCACTCAACTCTGTAAGTATAAAAAAAAACTATAAAAAATAAATTGTATTTTTTTATAAATGAATTGTAATTATACTAATTGTACAAGATTTTTCTTTCCGATTTTTGCAAGAATCGTTTTTTCTTGGTGGTAATTTGCTACGGAAGCCTGTTTCTGCCATTTAATGAAAGAAATAATAATAATTATGACTTTTGTTAAATCCTTGGAACTGTGAGAGACATAAAAGTATGACTTTCCTTTATTCCATGCATCTGCATAATATTGACTATAGTTTTTGAGAGAGTTTACTTCTCTCAGCATCTTGTTTTTCTAGAAATTGGGGAGTTTACATTTAACAGTTCATACTTTTTATTTAACAGTTTGTGATTGTGACAAAAATTGAGAGATTAAAAAAAATGGCTATTTACCCTTTTGCTTTTTGAATCTCATGGTGGAAACAGGTTTCCATAATATGTGGTTATACGTAGTATGGCGAGGTCAAAGGTAAGTAAATCTCAGTGTCTGAAGCTGTACTGTAATATCTGTGGTAGAAACAGGAAGCTGGTGAGAGCTAAAGTAATATGGTTTCCTGCTGCGGTCTGCGGGGCGTCTTTTTAACACCGGTTTTATTTTATCTCCCTCTTCCACATGTAGTCTACAAACACACGCTTACTTTAAAGCAGAAGTTTAAGACTGCACTTTGAACTCAAATGTTCTTCAACTGACATCTGAAAGCACTTAGAGGATCTTGATATCTACAACCTTCTTCTGTGATACGAATAGACATTAGGCCGGTCCAGAAAAGCATGTGCCCTAGCTATAAAACCTATGGAATGAGGAATGTTCATACTGCAGGGTGGAGGGGGAAGGAAGGTGCAACAAGGGCAACATCCTGCATCCTGATCCATCCTGCTGCCTTGCATATATTATTTCATTACATTAATGGAAACAATCAAGCATCACTGACAGATAAGTATGAATTTATACTGTATGATGTTTAAGCAGAGGGATTTGCTGCAGGATGGATAAAACATTTGCTTAAATTGTGAAAACAGACACTACATTTCCCCCCAGTTTCACAGACAAGGCTTAAACTAGTCCCAGACTAAATTGCATGTTTGAGCTGTCTCAAAATGAAAATCTCTTGCTCTGACATATCTTAAAACATGTCAGTGTCATTGTTCTGTGTAAAGATGCACACCTGTAATATTTTCATATAAGGCATTTTTGTAAAAGTTGCTTAAATATCTTAATTTAACTAAGGGCTAGTCCTGGCTTAAGCTAAACCCCGTTTGTGAAACCGGGCCTAAATGTATTATTTACATTTATTAAATTTTATTAAAATTATACACAGTACTCTGCAAAAGTCTCAGGTAGTACCACTAGTATTTTCACAAACAAAAAAATGTTTTTTTGGTTGAAAAATGGTTAATCTTGGAGATGTTGCCACAGTTCTTCTGGATTTAGTCTGTCTCAGTTTGTTCTGTTACTTCATGTGATTCCAGACAGACTGATGATGATCAGATCAGATCTCTGTGTGGA
>JAUMHR010000079.1:18712780-18730648 GCA_032361145.1 Enteromius fasciolatus
CGTCACACCGCGCATGCGTGAAATGCGTTAAAAAAATTAACGTAATTAACGACAAAAATTAATTACCGCCGTTAACGTGTTATTTTTGACAGCCCTAATTATTTTACATGCATACTCAATGGGTCAAAACAGTGGGAATGTGGCCCATGAAAATTCAAAAGGTAAGAGAGATTTTAAAACTTAAGTGTTTTAAAATTGTTTGATGATTGAGTTGGTTGGTTCTTGTAAAAAATAAACCCAATTGTTCAAATTTTTTCGCAAAACACTAGAATAGCAATAGAAGGATAGGTTACACTCATTTAAGTCTTTTCATTTTCAGCCTTGTAAAAATAATTCTTGTTTTCTGTGTAGATGCACATCCCATTCTAGATAGAATAATTATCTCCAGCTTTTAAATTCATAAAATGAAGATTCCTGTATTCTTTTTATATATATTGCACTGTCAAAGTAATAAAAGAAAATGGATATATAATTTAAAATAAAATTAATAATAAGTATTTTGAAAATATATTGGGTGAATTTTCATTACGTCAGCAAGGCATGATCACTGTTTTTTTTTTTTGGTGATGGTTAATATTCACCTGATGTGCAGGTAAACAAATTCTTTTAATTATTTATTCAATTCTAATTTTTTTTTCTTAACTGAACCTCTGCACTTCACTCAAAAAACTGAAAAACATGTTATGGGAAACAAGTAGCACATTTATACACAACCAAATTACTCAATTCAGATGCAAGTACAAAGGATGACTAAAATTCAGTAATATTTGATAAATTTGGTCAAAAAGTATAATCTGCATGTCGTTTTTACACAACACAACCATGTGCATGTAAAAGCGGCAATTTTTAAATGATTTCATTTCATGTTTCAATAGAGGCATCTCTTTGTAGTCCATATAAGAAAAACTCAAAATTTCTTCCAAATAGGTAACCGGAGAAGAATGCACTTTCTTCCATGAAATGGTCTGCTTTAAGTCTAAACAAGTATCTCAGACATATGCTCTTTTAAGAACTAGCTAATTGGATGTTGGTGCTCATATACAGAGCAATTTTCAATGCACTGTTCAAGTGAAAAACATTTTTTTTCCCAATAACAAAAAAACCACTTCAAAATAAAAACGTCTTCCTGAGCATCCGTCCAATACCCGAAGACATTATCCTGAGATGAACTGTAACGAACGTAGAACATGTGCTGATGAATCCCAAATACATTTTCCACGCTGTTTACCGAAAGGGTCAAACTTCTGCAAAAGAGGTTTTATGTTCCCTGCCAATTCTCTTATTTTTAATCACATTCAAATATAAAGGATCCACACAGACTGCGTGTGCGGTTTGACAGTGCAAACAGGAGATTACAAATTGATTGGTGCAGGTAATTCTTGAGCAGAAGCACATTAACAATTAGAAAGTCCCTGAACTTTCAAGGTCTTCACAGAAGAAACTCTCCATTAGTCCTTTCTGCACCAGCTAGGATGGCCAAATAGCTCCACCAAACCATAGGGTTATTCAAACATCAATTTAAATAGCTGGCCTTGCGATTCTTAACAGTAAGAATAACTTTCAAAAAATGAATGGAAATTGCATTTAACAAAACATAATGACACGTGTGTGAGCTATTGAGTTTGATATTTGAATGTCTGGGCAGTGGCTTATTTTTAACAATGAGGCAGGAGAAAGTGTTTTCTAAAAGGATGTTTTAACACTGCCCAAACCGAATAATAGAAGAACTTGGCAAGGATAAATAATCAGTTTCTGTAATTAAAAGTTGACAGTGAATAAAAAAGTAATTAAAAAATATCGGTGTGGGTTTTTTTTTCATCTCTGAATAGAGAGAATTTCATTTCTTGTCTTATGCTCACTGCAGTAACCATCCTCTACACTGCCATTTCAGAGGTAAATGACACAGATGAAAGCTCAAACATTGCCAGCTTTATAAAATGTTCTCTATCATTTTTAAGGTGCAAAATATTAAATTTATGAAACACTTTTAACACAGACAGTAAAAGTACAAGTATTTTCAATCTTGCAGAAATATAATTTACTCGCCCAAGGAGACGTGTGAGGGCCGTGATGATGGCTGTGCCTAAAGTACAGCTTTATGGAGGGGACGACTGAATGGAGACACTGTGTGGATCTGTGAGTGCACTCTATCTACTGACACTCGAATGGCACTGGGAGCCAAATTCACAGCTGACGTTGTGCTCTCAGTGAGTGAAGAGATGATCCAGAGAGTGTGGATTTCCACATTTCCTCCTCAGTCTGGGTCACCACTTCATCACTGCCCACAAAACAGTAACAGGTGTGTTCAATTCACCCTAAAACATCCGTTGTCCCTGGATCTATCCAGCTATATATCTGTTTATTTATGCGTTTACCCAGCCTACCCATCTAAAATCCAGCAAAAAAAACATATTTTTAATATACTGGCCAATCATACTGAATTAAAACTACAGTGCCAACCATGTTTTTGATCTATGATGTACTCACAACCAGTGTTGGGTATGTTAACCTAAAAATCACTAGTAACTAATTACATTGTCAACAGTGTAATTAGATTACAGTACTCTCTCTAAAAAGCATTTAATTAATACTATTACTTAATGCCTTCTAAATCCTATTTCAACATCAACAAGATAATGATAGAAGGATACACATGAAACTGTTTCTAATAAAAAAACTTATTTCAAATAAATAATAGACAGGCTAGCTACATAAATTGTTCTGGTCATTTGCCTCAGTCACGTGCTTTGGACAGTATAAAACACCACACGGTTCCTTTTAAGCGTTTGAGCCGTAAACATGTCAAACGATGACGGAAAATTCATTCAAGTGAAGAAGAAACCATTTTATTCTTATCCCTATAGTCCTAAACATCCATGGCTAAACTGAATAGACAGTTATTTGTGGATGTGCACTGCTAGGTCAGTTATGTAAACACGTCGCGTGCCACGCTCGTCCAATCAGCGGCACTGACAACGCTAATATGCAAATGAGGACTTTAACTCAGGGTTTAGGAATGTTCAGTGTGAAACGGCAGCTTATGAATACCAAGGATTAACTTTTAACCCTGTAAAGTCAGTGTCGTCAGTGATTGGGCACAAACAACATTAGTGAATTAGTGCTTAATTCATAAATTTGATCCATTTCCGATCCATAGCCGTTTCAACTATGATTTAACGATTTGATTGCATCCTGGAGATAGTTGCATGAACTTCATGTCTTCATGCCTTCATGTTAAGACAGTGTCTTAAGTAAAAGCTAGTCTGACCAACTAGCAGTTAGCCAAGAGTAAATTTTTTAATTTTTGTATTTACCTTAGACTAATATACATTTTTATGTAACCGAATTTTAAAAAACAGTGACCAGTCTTGAAGAAAAACTTAGCTGATGAACTTTTAAGACTAGTCTTAATCTTTTATGCAACCGGCTCCTGGTCCTGCCCTGAAAGCGGAATGAATGGCATTTTGTTTAAAACAGTAACAGACTATAGGCCTACTAACATTAGGTCTAAAGCCTACATATTATGCATATTTTAGTTTCTGTATTCAAATGGGAAATATGACATTATAGTTTGATATAGGCTAAAAAAAAACATTTTTGTTGCATAATCTTTATGTTAATTGCAATATTTAATTAATAACAATAAAACATAAAAGTAGCATATATGTGTGTATCTGTGTATTCACACATTACATAACACAATAGCCTATTCATTATTTAGATATATATAAAAAAAATATGTAACGTTTTAGCAAACTATTAAAACAATAAAATGTTGTAAGGTCTAAATATCACCTGGATTTCCTAAATCTGACCTTCACCCCCACAATGACTATTAAATAGAGAAAGCACAGTTTCTGGTGGTCTCTCTGTAATATCTACAGAGCCTCATTGGCCTGCAATGGTTTGTCCAAACGTGCTGTCTCTGCGGCTGGGACAGGTGTCACTCCAGCTCTCCTTAAACAGACACTCTCTGTTTCGTGTTGCACAGCAGAGCCCCCTCTTCTCTCAACAGTTGCTGTGGTCACGTTGAGTGCAGCGGTTCACTTCCATGTCACAAACCCACAATTCACTAGGGCTTCTGTTGCCTCATCAGCAACACATGGAGCTCAACTGTTCCCCTGACCACTGCCCAAATAAAATCACTTCTTGACTTGCCTGCCTACAAGTCCAAAATTCTGCCGTCATTTACTCAAACACATATTGTGACTTTTTTTTTTTTTGCTTTAGGCATTAATATATGCACTTTGAACACGTGCAACACCATGTTTGCTGTAAAATCACTACATGTCGCCATTTTGTCGAAACATTTCAGCATCCTTTACTCAAGTACATGTTTACATTCCATTCTCTCTTCAACTTGCCTTGACAATGTCTTTGCACTCTCTTTCTCTCATCTCCTACCCCCCTTCTCCCTCGTTTTGGACATAGTCAGGCAGATTACCTGCAAATGCATGACTGGGGGCCAAGGGTCCCCTCTGTCAGCAGAGGCACAAAGCCAGGAGACTCCTTTATTCCCACATATTAGAGGAAAGAGCCTATGTTGAAAACTGCGGGCTGGTTAAAGCTGTAAGCGATGTGCCCTGATCTTCCCTGATTCATTAGATGTGTTGAATGCACTGTTGTATCAGCAGGTTAGGTCCTATTAGCTGGGTGTTAGCACTCAACATTTCCTAGTCCTTAAGCTATTTGGGTAGAAATAGAAACCTTGTCAGGTTACACAGTCTAAAACCCCCATTGTTTGAGAGCTGTCACATCAGAAATGGAGAGTTATTGCATGCTGTAACTCTATCTGTGAACAGGTGTGAAAGCGCTAAACTTGAAGCGTGAACAATGAATTTGAGTTGAATTAGAAGCCGTTTGTATCTTTTATTGCCATATTCTTAATGCAATGCAATTTATGTTTCTAGAATTTAGAATAAAATAGGAATTTATGAACATATTTTTAATGAACAAAATGTAATAATTGTAATAATATGTAATAATAATTGTAAAATGTAATAATAATTCAAAACTTGAATTTTTTTTATTCTTTAATTTATTTTTAAAAATTTTATTATACATTATACTATTTTACTATTTACTATCATATTACATTTTAAACACTATTATCTGTTGATTGTATTAAACAAATTTTTATTAAAAATTGTTTTAAGATATTTGCAGTGTTGCTGTTTTCGGATGGCTTTTTTGGGAAATATAAAATTGTATTTTATTATAATTAGGCTATTTATTTAAGATATGTTTGCATAATTGTCATCAGAATTGTAATAATATTTAATGTATTAACATAATTAATGAATGTCTTTAAATAATTTACTGTAATAACTGTATTAATATGAATAAGAGTGGTCATGATAATATTTATAATATTAATTATTATTATTACAGCATATAATGTGCATTAACTATTAATTATTATTATTACAGCATTATTTTTTTACTTAAATTCTTATTATATACAATGGATGAGTTTGTGTGTGTGCATGTTTATGTGGTTTACGAGGAAACAAATTTGCATAATGACATGGGTATGACATATGCATCACAGTTTATGATTATGATTTAGGAGGCCTTTTTCAGTGTCCCCGTAATTCAAAAGGCTTTAAAAAACAAACTAAATGGTGTTTTTTTGAAAATCTAAAAATGCAAAGTTTTCTGTAAAGGGGTAGGTTTAGGGTCAGTGTAGGGCAATACCACATACAGTCGGTACAGTATAAAAACCATTACGCTTATGAAGAGTCCCCAATATGCATGTGTCTGTGTGTGTGTATACACTAGTCAGCATTTGCAGTGAATCAAAACATTGAAGTCCTAAAACCAAAATGTGTTCTTGTCTTAGGACAACTTCAATGAATTTATTGATTACATTCCTGTTATGATTTGATGCTATCGCATGTGCCATTTACTGTGGTATTTTTTAACAATGGCATTTGTATGTGGGCAATTCTTTAAAAATGCCATTTGTATGGACAGACATCTTCTCCCAACTCTTCAAAACATTTCTTTTTCAAAATCAAGGATTTTTTCCTCTTTTATGTTTATACAGCAGCCAACATGAAAGTTGTGGTGCACAAATGATCTTATTAACAAGTCATAATATTCCAGGTTCGTTGTTTGGTCCCTTAGAATATATGGAAATGTCTAGTACAAGAATGAACAAATCCTGGAAAAAAACAAGAAGTTACAACGGTGAGGATCACAGCTTAGATACTGCTATTAGTGTTTGTTGAGAAATAACTGAAATATTTCACCTCCAGCACTCTGGACAGCGCTAGTTTAGCTTAATATGTGAAAGACTCCATGAAGTGTGTTATACATGACAGAATACCAAACATTCCTGTGAAATTCCCAGTAAAATCATGAGTTTTAGCCACCATTCAGCTGCTCTTCTAAAGTGAATTGGTTACTACAGCAGTAGCAGCATTGTTTCAGACTGACCAGTGTAACATTGTTTTCTCAGTTGTAACATATTGTTGATTTTAAGGGTCTTAATGACAGAAAAATGCCCCTTGACCCCAGTACCAATTGCTAAAATCTATTTGGCCTTTGACCTGGAAATATAAAGAGCCCAGGGCAACTGGGCACAGAACACCATGGCATTTTAAATAGACAGATTGGAGCACACTTATTTAGCAACAATTTATCTGTTTAGTTTGTACAAGCAATCATATTGTGGGCCTTATAGACATTTTCCATTCAGCTGAACGTCCTTGTTTGTGAATTTTATTTATGTAAGACAGATAAAATGAAAAAAAGTAATTATGTGATATATATATATATATAGGGTATATATATATATATATATATTAAAAACATAAAGCATAGCCTTTGTGACACGTTCAAGATCTCAGTTATTATCCCCGCACGAAAGCATCTAAAATGTCTGCATTTGAGTAAACTGACTAAATTTCGACCCATTGTTTTGGAACATGTCACTCATTTAGGAAACTAAACCAGCTATCATAGGCTATATCAAAACACACACACACACACACACACACCAGCTTATATTGTTGCAAGTGTTATGTTCTAGGATTTTTCAACGCGTAAATATTTGTTTTATTGCAAACTAGAACCTGCACCGAGCGCACAAGGACGTCTGGGAACCCTTTGAGTGATTGTTCAAATGAATCGACTCACTGAACCATTCATTATTTGAATGAACCGAATCTCTAAAGTGAATCAGACTCGTGCGTAAAGACAGAGTACAGAACATAAAAGCTGCTCAGTGCGCTTCAGCCGGACTCGACGCGGAGCTTCGTTTTTCGTCTTTACACGCTGAGCCAGCGCTTTATTTCAAATGAAGCGTCCTCTCATTCCGCTAATAAGTTTTTATACGTGATATAACAGCTGTCTTCGCCATGAGCTGCTTGGATGTCATGTATCAAGTTTATGGTCCACCTCAAACTTATTTCGCCGCAACATACACACCATATCACCATCAGGTATGTTCATGTTTAAGGTTTTTTTTACGTTTAACTTTATAAAGCTTATGTTGTGTGAGAAAAAATGCATTTTAATTTGAATTTACCTCAGCTCGGTTTGTTTTGATTTTGTTTGATGGCTTGCGCGCAACTTTCTTTAACTTGTTGCGACTGCAATCTTAAACAAATAGTTTTACAGTTTTATTATAAGTCTTCACATAGTTAGATGTTAATGGAAAACAACGTGACCGTATTAATGTGTGCTTGTAGTTAATTTATATACACAACACACGATGTATATATATATATATATATATATATATATATATATTGTATGTAAGACATATTAACTTGATTATTAACTTATTATTAACTATTTTATTTGTTTACTTACGCTGTTAAGCTTATCCTAATACCAAGAATAGAAAAATAGATTTCATGATGTTATCCTAAATTAATATTTAGTGTAGAAATACTGGCATGCGTATTGCTTTATGTATTGCTTTATTTCTGTGCTAGTTTTTGAAACATTATATGAACACAAATTGCAACAGCAAACACACTGATGTAATACATGACTAGACTGATTCACGATATCTGTCCGTGTGTAAATAGAATAAATGTGAGTTTCATTCTGTATCATGTAAATAATATTTTAAATGTAAATTTTATAGTTAAATGTAAATTAATTGTGCCATTTTTACATGCTTTCAGAAACTGGCATTTTACTCGAAAATGCAAGAATCCCCAGAAACAGTAAGCGGAAGCAGCTCTTCTTTTTCTAACCTCTCCGGGCCACCTATAAAAGAGGAGGACTGCGCCCGGGAGAAAGATCACCCGCCGGAGGCTGAGTACATCAGCTCCAGATGTGTGCTATTCACGTATTTCCAAGGGGACATCAGTTCGGTTGTGGATGAACATTTTAGTCGGGCTTTGAGTCAGTCCAGTAGTTATGCACCTGGATCCACCAACAGCAAGACGGCAAGAGGCACATCGTCCTGGAGAGGTGGGAATCTGATGCAACCTGTTTTATCATTTATCCTAATTCATATATTTTATTTGAATCCTTTAGGACTGCACAGCTATTAGTCATGGGCATGATTGTATAGCTAGATACATAGCACATTTATATTAGTTAAATTAAGATATACAGATAATTAGGACATCATTTCATTCACAATTAATTCATCATAGTCAGTTTATATCGTTTTTAGAATCAATGTATTGCATTTATGTTGTGAATACAAATGTGTGGGCATTTAATCCAAATCTCAAACAAATTTGGTATATTAATTTGGTATATTGTAATGCACGATTACATGCTTTTATGCACATTAACATGCAGAACATCTAAATGTTTCCCTCCCCAGACGGATCATTCCCTATGAGTCAGAGAAGCTTCCCTCCTTCTTTCTGGAACAGTGCATATCAGCCGTCGGTCACAGCATCTCTCAGCAGTGCCCTGGGTTCCCCCCACACAGATCTTCCCTTCCCAGCAGACCCGTACTCCACCGCATCTCTACACAGCCACCTTCACCAAGCCACCCCAGAGCCCTGGCACCCCTCTCACCACCATCACCCTTACTCGCTCAGCGGAGCCATCGGCACCCAGGGGTCCGCTTACCCCCGGCCCTCCATGCACGACATGTACGGAACGCACTTTGACCCCCGTTACAGCTCTCTGCTCGTGCCCTCGGTGCGGCCGCATAGACTTCCTCCAGCTACGGTTCCCGCACCTGGAGCTTCGCCGTGCGATATCAGCAAGAGCGAACCGGGCAGCTCAGTGTGGACCGGTGCTTTCACAGCGGCGAGCTCTGATATGAGCCTGAACATGGATACAGGTGTGAACAGCATGCAGTCTACATAAAGCAGCAGTGTTTATTCACATGAGATGCACACTGAAAAACGTACGGATGTCACTGCATTTGAAAATAAAATATCAGATCAAAAGACATTTATTTTAAAGAATAGAACGCTTTGCAAGCAAAACATGTCACTAAAAACAAGGTTTTGGCTTTAAATAATAAAAAAGTCATTTTGTGACACTTTCTGGTTGCCAGGTGTTAGCAGAAAGAATAAAGAAATACAGGCAAAACTGTTAAACATTATATTTAAATAAATTATTTCTATTTTAATATAAAATAAAATGCAATTTTTATTCATTTGATGGCAAAGCTGAATTTTCAGCATCATTACTCCAGTCTTCGCTGTCACTTGATCCTTCAGAAATCTTTCTAATATGCAGATTTGCTGCTCAGGAAATATTTGAAAAAACTATTACTATCCCCAAACATTTGTACATAATATGATGAACTAAACCTGTGGTTACTTTGTTAGGGCACCTGTGTCAATTTTAGGACAACTGACATTATACATCTACTAAAATCAGTTCAGATACCTGCAAAGAAAATCATTATCATCATTATTTCAGAGAAAAGCTCCAGTAAGATTTATCTGCAAAGGCCACTCAGTTTAATATTTTGTTATATAATGTCAATTTGTTAGGTATTAATTAAAACGTCTAAATACATTATAGGGCCACCGTAAGTTAAAAACATAAAATAATGTCCGAGAGCTTTTTCAAGTACATATTCTGAGTTTTAACACATGCTCTGCCGTCTTATACATTCCTTACTTTTCACTCTTACTCTTCAATGCTTTCTCTGCCTCAAGTCTTTGTCTCACTTCTCTATATTTGCTGCCTGCCCTCTTCTCATTTCTTTATCCTTTTTCTTCCTTTTCCTTCTTCCTCTCAGGTCTACAAAGCCAGGATAAGAGCAAGGACTTGTACTGGTTTTAGTGCCCTGCGGCCGCTTCTTTCTCCGCTGGCTTGTCTTTCTCTGGCTTTTCTGTAACAGATTCTCATCTCACTTGCAGCTCGGCGCTACACCCTCTGCAGCGGGACCATCCTAAGCTGAACCCTCTGGATGAACGCAAAACTCTCTCTCTCTCGATAGAGAAAAGACTGTAAAGAGGAGCAAACGTGGTGTGACTAGCAGCTGCTCTCATCCCTTCCCTCCCCCGGCACTCAGCGAAACGGACCCAAAATGAGACTTTAAAAAAGGACAAACGCTACTTCAAGGGGGCGAACTTGCAGAAAAGACGGACCGGCTATATGAAATGAGTTTCTGACGCGAGAGCAGCATTCCCTATCATCTCTAAAGACAGAGAGTGGCTATTTGAAGCCACTTGACTCTATCTATATTGCTTTCAGCACCTGTCACCGACAACTGTTGTGGAACTCAGCAGACGGCACTGTGCGCTGTTTCACAGAACGAGCGCCCTGGATTTCATTAGACAGGCGTTTTGTTGTATCTGGACTCACTGCGAAAGGGAACAACTGGTTTGGTTTTTCATTTGTTTCTGAAGAGTGGTGTGGGATCAACTGGAAGTAGATACAAACACCATTAAGCTGTACTGTATATACTTTATGTGTCTTAGTGTGTCCAGCAGCATGACGGAAATACTGATTCTTTTATTTGTATTTTTTTTAACAACCACTTTCAGTCTCACCACGGTGTATTTGAATGTACGACATGTAATATATTACCTTTGAAAGTATTTTTCCAGTGCATTGAGGAGAATGAGGTGCTGTCTGTTTTTATCAGTTGTCAATCTTCATCCTATAGAAATAAAACCAGGCGATACACACTTGCCGCTGCTTTAAGTGTTCTAGAGAAAGCTTGTTCAACCGGAAACTTGATTATAGAGGTGTCTTTTCATACCAGACACAGCTCAAAATTTATTTCTGCTTGCTTTGGGCTCTTAAGAAGGAAACAAAAGGCTAATATGAATTTGCCGCAACCTTCAAAAGCAAGACTGTCAGAGATTAAATTATTTATTTCGATATAAATTTTTCCCTAACATGAGTGGGAATGTAAACATGGGCTACTTTTAATCTGTGTGTTGTTTTGTTCGCTCGGCCATAGAGTCAGGCAATGAAAAGGAAATGGGAAGCGAGAAAGAAAGCGGGAGAGTGAATGTTATCACACTGCCATTTGATCCTTTTCTTTTTGGTTGTGGTTGCAGTGAATACCGGACAGCTGTAGATTAATATTGGCTTATGACAACAGCAATGATGGACAAGAGATGTGTGGCCAGGGGTTTCTCTTGCTTAAGTGGGTAAAACAAAGGCCTCTTTTTTTGAAAGCAGCACTGAGGAGTGTTCTAAAATGTCAGGGTGCATGGAAAACACAAGAACGTCATCTGGCAGATCAAGTCACATTTTAAAATGTATAACTATAGCAGTAACTAATAAGCCATCTTGTTTTTATGTGACAGCTACATTATGTTTTTTATTTTATAAATTATAACAGGAGTCACCCTGGTTGTTTTTGCACCCTGTTTGTCTCTGTTTAAAGTTGAGTCAATTATATCTGTCATATGTACTACAGTATTCAGTACAAACTTGCTAGGCCATATGAACAGCAATTAAATAAATTATATAAAAAAGATATATTGTACATACAAAATCTGAGCGTTTAAAGGAGCTGTCACTATCTATTTTTAAATGCCAGTTTCTGTATTCTGAAACAACTACTTTCTGTAGGTCTGAAGATCTTGACCTTTAGTGGGGCATGCTGTCACACAATATGGGCTCTGCTGGATATAGCTTCACAAAGTAAACAATTGCATGTAGGAAAGACAAAACGATTCATGAAACAATTGCACAAGATTATTAAGTGCGGTTACAGTCTGCAAATAGACAAACCAGCATTTAAAAAAAGAATAAATAAATGTATAACCGAGCTATTGATTTAAAACACTGGCCACGTGCCAGTGTGAAAAGGAGTAGCCTGTAATATGATTAACCTTATTAGCGACATGCAATAAAATATTATATGCAATAAATAAATTAGATAAACAAACGCTAATGTGCTCAACCTGTAAACATATGATTACGCAAAGCTGTCACATTATCTCTGCCCGGTAACTCCGCGCCAAAATTAGCATGACTGGACTATTTCCAGCCGCACCGCAGCAAAGCGCGCGCAGTGAGCGACACTCGATATCCGCCGTTTCACAGACTGGAGGATTTGTGATGGGGATGCATAATCTCGCGGCGGTAGCTCATAAATTACCGAGCACTAATTAGGGGTGAGGGGCCGAGCTGTCAGTCACATCATCCCAAAAACTCAAACGCAACTCCCTGTACTTTTTTGGAGTGGCGTTGAGGAATCCGCGGCCAGTTGTCACCTTGCCCGCCGTTTGTGGAAGGGACCGTCATCATCGTGTGAAAGGTCAACTCCCCACACTTTCAAAAACAGATCAACAGGCCACTGGCATTTTAATCAGCCTGAGGCTAATGTTCTCTATCAATCAAGTAGCTAAGTTAAATGACCATGTGATAACTCTTAAGCTCTGTCTGGTAAAATTATTACTGGTTGGGCTCTGTTTTTTTTAACATATTCGCAATATTTTACGACCCTGAGATGTGTGGGGGGAAAAGTAGCACAATAGTAACAATTAGGCTGCTACATCTTATCGTCCCTCATATTTCTTCCTTTACAAAGCATTTTTAATTTATAATTTAAAAGTGCATTAATAGAATAACCTATTACATTGATATTTTTATTTTTATATTTGATTAAATATGATGTAAAACACACAATTAGTATATAAATGCCTGTATCATAATGTATGCACTAATCAAATTTAGTATGTTTTTTTTTACACACAATATTTTAATTAAACAAATGTAATAAATAAACAATTTTTGACACACACACACAAGCACACACTTTATATAATTTTATAAAAATATGTGTCCATATGTAAAATGCATAAATGAAAATATAAAATTAAATAATATTTTAATTTATAAACAGGATATACAATAATATATTATTTTATGTTTTGTTGTTTTAGATATAAAATAATACAATATACAGCATAAAATGAATATAAATAAATGTAATACTTTAGTATTACTATATAAAATAATATCACACACAAAGTAAATATGAGATGTTTATAGAAACACTTACCTATAGTAATTGTACAACTTAATTATCAAAAGATACTCTACTTGGAAATTGCATTTAAAATCCACTTGGCTGAAACATCTGAAGAGGCACATGCAGTCCAAATGAGCATAAAACTTCAGGATGTTGTCGTGCTGTAGCTCTCCTTCATTTGTCCGAATGAATGCACTCAACTACAAAGCATTACAGCTTCCAGCTATCATTTATTCTATAACAAGCATCCAGAGCTGTCATCAGAATTCTGCCAAAACTAATCTCAGTGTATGGCCTGTGGTAATCCAACCTCAATAGTCAAGATGCAAATGTAAACACATGTTGGCCAAATCACAGAGGGAATTGTTTTTTATTTAGCCTCTGTATAAACTCACACACTTAGAGCTACACAAACACTGCGGGCAGCGACAGGCACTGCTCCACAGCTCAGCTTACCGTTAATAAAAGAACTCAATGCTAAATCATTCTTGGGAGATGAGTGAGTTTGCAAGATCTTTATAGTTCTGCTAACATTGACCCACCTTTGGCTTCTACGGCCGGAATTTACACAAATGTTTGTAAGACGTCTTTTATGCTCGCAAGTGCTCCATTAATATGATCATAAATACAGTAAAAACAGCAATATGTAATAAAATTTAAAAGAACTGTTTCTGATCCTAATATACGGTAAAATGCAATTTATTCCTGCGACGCAAAGCTGATTTTTCAGCATCGTAACTCCAGTCTTAAAGGTCATGTGATCCTTCAGAAATCACTGTAATAAGTTAATTTGCAGCTCAAGCTATTCTTAATATCATTAATTATTACTGTTAAACAGTTATGTTGCTTCTTTATTTTCGCGAATTAATGATCATTGTTACAGTTTTTTTTTTTAAAGAGGCATTTATTTGATGTATCCATTTTTTTCAGGAATGGCCCCATAGAGATGAAAACAAATCTCTACGTCATTAGAAGCAAATCAAAAGTCTTCACTGTCAGTTTGGATCAATACAATGCATCCTCGCTTAATAAAACTGTTAATTTCTTTAAAAATTATAATATGACAGACAACTTGCTTGATTCTTAAGACTTTTATAGTGGTTTTGGTTAGTTTTGGAGCTTGACATATTTCAGGAGCTTGTCATACATCCACATCATATGTGTTTGGATTATAAACCATGACAGGACGTTCAGTTAAGCTGAACTGCTCTTTAAGGTCTCATTTAGTCCCCCTCATGACAACCAATTGAGCATATCACCTCTTTCTTGTGTGGTCTTTTCACAAATGGAGTAAATGATAAGGGTTGTGGTTTTTATTTCTCTCTCTTCGCAGGCAGAAGAGGCAGATGTTGGAGTGTGTGTGATAACATCTCTCCCTAGTGTTGGAGGAATGTGAACCTCGCTAATGCCGTAGCTGAAGGCCAAGCTCTATGACATTCAGAACATCCACAAGTGCCACATGGCTGTCAATTTTCACACCGCCGCTGGTGGTATTTTTCACATTAGCCAACATAAGCAGTAAGTATTTGCATACGGACATCTGATGCACGACTCCAATGCACAGATCACAAAGAAAGATTTGCATTGTTAATTTGTTATTTTTTGACTCTCATTATTAAGCAGGCCGGACTCAAAACTATGTTCCTGGGAATGCTGTGGCCTTTCGGTATCAAGGGCATTACCGCTGCACCACAGCTCTGAGGTAATACTGGTAATCTAGCTAATTAATTAACACAAAACCATGTTCAAACAATTTGGAGCATGTCAAAGGATTGATATTACAATTTTAATTATGAGGGTAATGACTTCTTTAAGGTCGGAGAGCTGTAGCGATGCTTTAATGGATGAAGAATGCCGCTGATCAATGCCAGCAGGTTTGTGAAACCTTTATATTTGGCATAAATCCCAAAGCCTGGAGCTGTCAGTCATCAGCAGAGGACGAATTACACAACGCTCCTGAACAAACATCAGATCTTTGACTTCAAACGGGTCTTTTGCAAGGTTAAATGTTGCATTGTTTGAACCGCTGTTTACTAATATTACTCATTTTACTGATTTTAAATGCTAATATTAAAAATATAAAGTATTAAAGTAATAACTAATAATGTATCTCAGTATACTAAATAAATTAGAAACCAAATTTTGTGACCTCTTTGCTATAGATTCTGTACAGCATGGTTTCAACAAAAATTCAAAACGTTTTATTTTTATTATATTATATTATAAATATATAATATTTTCAAAATATACAAAAAAAAATGTATATATGCCCAAAAGTAATTGTAGGAAATATAGTTCTTAAAATATAATTTTAAAACATATACTGAAAACATTTTCATTTAAATACATTTTCTGTGATAAGTGGTTGCAATTAATTTATTTTACATTTAAATAAACAAATTTAGGTAACTAGCTTTCAACAAAATGTAGCTAAAATAAATAGATTTGACTGACCTTAAAAAAATGTAAGTTCAATGAATAATTCTTTCTGTGTATTTGAGCAAGTGTATCTATAAAACTATAGAGATCAAATTAATAAAGGAGCAAAAACATTACAAAGTGATTGAAACAATATGAAATTTTAAATAAATATATTATTACATTTAAGTATCTTAGATTGACAACTGAAATAATCTTTAAAAATTATAACCCACAAACACTTTGTGTTTTAACAAAATGAACTGATACATAAACTTCACAAATTCAAGTATAAACATTAAGTGCACACAAATGTATTTTCCGTTGCAATGCATTTTCAGGTTTTGTTTTTTCTTAAAACATTTCTTATAATACCATGTAGATACTATTATATAAAATGATGTATCGTGGTACTGTATTTGATACCATGACTGTAGGATGGTACAACCAGTCATTTTGTAAGGTTTTGAAGCTTTCTATTTTGTACCTTTGGACTACACACATTAATGACTCCTAAAATGGCATCTAATGCATTAATTTCATCGTATGTTAAAATGCCTCGGCTTTTCACTATAACCAAAATCCACTCAGTCAGCCTTGAATGTTTGGAGACGAAGCGTAAATTTTACTTTTAAGCATTGTGCTGATCCAGGGGATGGTGTTGTGTCTGAAGTGCTAAGCCTAGATATCACATTTCACTCCAGTTCACAGTGTTTGGCTTTCACCGAAGCTGAACACACCTTACAGCAGCAAATGAATCCGAAGGTCTTGATCTGGGAATTCCTCGCATTACTGTTGTGCTTTGCTACAGTTCTTCTGATGGAGAACACAAAGCCTTTGGATTCAAATAGGATACTTTGTTCTGTTCACGGCAGGCATTTGTGAAAGGGTTAGGTGGCATATGAAGGATTCCAAAAAAAGAAGCAGGTTAAATGAGATGAATAATCACGAGCCTGCTTGAACCAATATGTGAATTCAACAGGGCACTTCCACGACTGTGTGGAACATTTCCTGTGTTATAAATTCATGTCATCCCCATGTGCCGCGATAGACTTTAAATGAATGTGAGAACACATGTAAACACAGAACATTTGGTCCAACCTAAAGTTCATTGCTGAAATACAAGCATCAACAAATCCATTGCCAGCTTACATTAACCAATCCGAGAATGTGCAAGCGATTTGTCACTTCTACAACTACTGATTGGAAATATGTACCTTTTTAGGTGAAACTGAGACCAAAATGGTTCAGTTCCCGCTGTCAAAACTGTCTACCGTGGGGAAGAAGCAAAACACACAGGAGAGTTTTGTTTGTGGTTCTCTGTGGCTAATTCAATGTCGTGTCATTTATTCAGTGAAAATGTTAACAAAGCGCACAATGCTATGCCTATTTCGTTTTTCAGCAGGATCAGATATATTAAATAATCTCAAGGCTCAAATAGCCGCTCGTACCTACAGATGATGACAGACGAATGGACGGAACGGTCACTTTCTGCAACTGAGTCGTTTTTCGTAAGATGAGCAAAACACTTATCTAAAGTGCTGTTTAAAGTAGTGTGTGAGCACAAGCAGATTAAACAGAACATTCTAGAATATTAAAAACAGAAAGGGTTGCTCATGTGGTTATTCCTATTTCAGGACCACCTTCACATGTTCGTAGCAAGGGCCTTGGGTCTTTTTATGGATCAAGGCTGTTCTGATCACAGTTGGGCGGCTGCTGTCTTGCACGTCAGGGTTGCATGTTAATCGACCAAGTTACTCGGGAGAAGCAAAACTGTTACAAAGACATTTCTGATGTCATGAAGAAGGCCAGACACTTGGCTTCTGGAGGAGCACGCCACTTTGTTTTATACAGCAAAACATTATTGATTATGGTCTTAAAAGGCTAAAAAATGATCTTTGAACAAGCCCGATTATTAGCAAAAATTAATTGATTAATTGAACTTTGGAGTTTCAAAAAGCTCAGTTGTGTTCCAAATTTTCACAAATCGTATATATATATATATATATATATATATACACTATATTACCAAAAGTATTCGCTCACCTGCCTTTACTCATTCTATG
>JAUMHR010000079.1:18743992-18778322 GCA_032361145.1 Enteromius fasciolatus
CAGCGACAAAGCGACGCGATCCCATTCATTTCAATGGAGAGCTGGCGATATCCGGCGACAAGAGCGACAGCGGCCGTTGGCGACCGGATGTGGGTGTGTCCAGCGACGCAACAAAGTTCAGAATCTTGCAACTTTATGCAAATGAAGAGCGACTTTCGGGAGCGACAGCCAATAGGTGTCTTCGAGATGCACTACACTAGCCTGCCACCGGCTGACGAGAGCAGACCCTTGCAGTCGGGGGAGGAGTAAAGAGACGGCCGTCAGGTCGGACACTTATAGGTTTCCGTAGTGTGCTGAATCAACGTCATTCTTATACAATAAGAATATATATTTACTATATGGCCTAATCTTCATTTACATCATTAATGTTTTGTTTGAATTTCAGATATTCGATATAAAGCTTGATTACATACAGGAACTTTTTTATGAAAACACACGCAGCACACATCGTGCTTGTCGTCACATAATCTAACCAATGAGAATAAAGTATGTCGTCATCAAGCCTTTCGCAGCCGATTATGAGCACCTGTAGCGCCTGACCTGTGCGACTGCTCTCGTTTTGCTCTCACGATACTTTGATGGCACATGTGATCGAAAGGTGGCTGCAGCGCCGATCAAAGACGGACAAATGATCTTACCAGAATGCTTTGTTTTGTAAGGCGGCAGACGATTTCTTGCGGCGCCGCTTTAAGTCGAACACACCTATTAGGAAAGAAGACGCTTACGTGCTCATTCTCCTTTCAGCTCCAGCAGTGATGATGGCGTTTGCGTTTTTGCCATATATAAATGCACACAATGGAAAAAAGTACTCTGTTTCTCATTCATGTATGGACTCGGTGTATATTTATATTATATTTAGTCATTTGCCTCCAAAATGTTTGTATTTGGTGGCAAGAAACCTATTCTCTGTCAACGATGAAGTTACTAAGAAAACATTAATGAGAACGCCCACTAGCGACCTCATCGCCAGCCTCTAGCGACATACAGCAACTGAAGTCGCTGCTAGTGTGAACGAGGCATTAGACACTATTCTCAGAGACTTTAGTAACGCCATTGACTTTATTAAACTCGCGTTCGACTCACAGCCGCTCAATTTGTGATCTGCTGTGTAAATCCTTCAGCCGGCCCATCGGGAAAAGTCCCGACCGTCCCGATTGCCACTCCGCCCCTGCATTAGCATATTGCCAGCCTACTTCGCGTTGGTCTGAATGAAAATGCTGAAGTATTCTTTGCCACTGGGTGCCACTTTTTGAGCATTAAAAAATCACAAACACTGCTTTAAATGAAATCGAACAATCACCGGAGTGCAGTGATGGGAATAACAGAGTTATAAATAAGCTGTGTTATATTTTTCAGTAACGAGTAACGTTAATCAAATGAATTACTGTTTCCCCCTTACAACGCCGTTACCGTTAACATATTGACAACAAAATGTGGCGTTACTATAATTTATTATAATATTATTAACGTTAGCGTTTTTATTTTTCAGTCCATCCCAGTGGATGCGCAGTGTAGCTGTATTTGACGTACCATAAACTCTGTGAAGGCACAAGGGTTCTTTTTACGCAAAGAAAGATGAAGAGCAAGAGAGTCTTTCATAACATGCAGACTTGATGCGCTACATGGAAACAATGTTCTTTGTTGTAATTTCCTGTCAAAATAACAGATTTCATTTGGAATTCCTCAACTTTTAAGAACTGCCGGATTCTCTGGTAGTGGGCGGGACTAATGCGCTAATGACACTCTTATTTGTTTTGATTTCAGCAAATCAATTTGAGTGAACGCACACTATGTGATTAATATTCATGAACCTTGCAGCTCATTTATACTTAGTGCGTTTTATATTGTTATTAGTAGTAGAATTCATAGTAGTTAATTTGTTACTTTTATAAGGCTGTAACTTAGTTACTATTTGTGATAAGTAACTAGTAACTTTAACTAATTACTTTTTTAAAGTAACATGCCCAACACTGCAGGGGCCTCATGTACAAAGACTTGCATAGAATTAATACTAAAACATTGTGTACGGACAAAGCTGGAAATGTGCGTATGCACAAAAAAATTTGGATGTATGAAACACTGCGTACGCGTAAACCCACGCATATTCTCTTTGTACATCCGAATTAACGTGAAATTGAGCGCACATGCACAAGCACTAAACCCCTCCCTATCTCTACCCCTGTATAAATATGGAAATGACTCCACTTCGGCAAAACCAAACGAAAAAGCAATGGCAAAAGCAAGCAAGCAAGAAGAGAAACTTCACAAAATGTGAATAGGAGGTGCTCATATCGGTGTAGACCGGAGTTATTTGCAAGTTTGTCCTCCGGAATTAATAACAACCAAATTTTCTTTTAACAAAGCCCGATCCATCAGCCATACGAGAGAGCCCGGATTGTCGGGCAAGGAGACCTGCATGGCCAAATTCTCATCCAGCCCAAGCCAAAACACAATTCTGAGTGTCTGCTCGCTCCAGGGGACAAGATGATAAAACTTAGCAAACTACTCCACATATACCTCGATGGAACGACCATTCTAAGGGTGCGGGTCTGAAGGAGTGCAGTCTCCATGTTGTTCACCATAATCCTGCTTGTCTTGTGAGGGGCTGAGCTTCTGTCACACTCAATCAAAGTTAGAGACAAAAGGGTAATGTGAAACAGGTAAGTATTTACTTTTCTCAGCAGGATTCACAAGGCAGAGGAGAGCAAAGCAGGTCATCTGAATCATTCACTCAAACGATTTGTTCAAAAATGTGTATATAATGTGTTGCAAAGAAACACATAGTGATTCATTATGCAGTGGCTCTATTTCAAACTGTAGCTTGGCAAAAATACACAAAAATAATTTTTGTGTTTGGAATGTAAGTTATTGTTTTTTTCAACAATAAAATTCAAACAATTAAAAAAAATGAATTAAAATTAAATCCTTATTTTGTCTTTTTCTCTTTTATGGTTAAGACTTTATAGTTAAGTCTTCACTATTATTTAGCAGTTTTACATTCACTAATTCTGCTTATTTATTGTAAAGATTTGGTATTTTGGAATTTGTATGAATGACCTAAACATTACCCCGCCCCTAAACCTACCCATCACGTGGTTTTAGGCAAAGGTCGTACGAATTGGCACAAATTTGGCACCTTGTACGAATATGTACGAAATGCTCGTGAGACTGTGTTGAAAGACCTCATATGAGCAGAAGATAAACTGTAAAGCTAGGGTTTGTAGGATTTCGCCTTGATGCTTTATGTTATCTAAAATGTATAAATCTATAAGTACTAATGCAGTGGGGGAAAAAGTAGCTGGCGTGGTTTTAAATGAAATATTGTGTGTTTTTTTTACACCTCAATTCCCATCATGAAAGCATGATGATTTTTTTTAATTAACAGTGAAAGCAGTTTGTCCTTTGCTTTGTGATACTGTCGCATCGGCGAATCTCAACTGACAGGTCTAATATTTTGAGCGTCTGCTGGGTTTATTAAAAATTCCATCCAGCTCAAATTAAAGTTGAAAAGAAAAAGCGCACAGATGTTTTGTGTAATTGAACATAACCTCTAGCTTTACCTTCACAATGACAATGACAAACTGCTATATATCAAACATATAGACACGGCATATTTGGAGGTGCAGAGCATAAAGAAAGTGCAGAAGAAATCAATTAAAAATACTTGACATTTTGATGTTTTAAAACTCAATTTTCAGTACATTGAAAGCAGCAAATAAGCTGTTTGTGTGATTTAATCATACAGCAGACCCAGTTGCATTGTCATAAACATGTCTACACATTCCTCTTTATTCTGTTTCTTTTTAATCGATTTAACCATTTCCTTGATTTGTCTAAGACAAAAGAGGCAAAGTATGTTTTGTTAGAAAACTTGACCATGAAGTCAGTTGGCTCTGAAACATTTTCCTTGTTTAATAATGATTCTTAGGGATTTATAAGAATTATAAGACCAGAAGTGTAAGCACAGTATCCTTGGACTTCCTGCTCACATTCATCCTTTCAGTCCAGTGTCGGAATAAGTGTCTAGCATTGTCAATCAACCTAAACCAGTTTCAACTCAGACATGATTTATACGTACAGTTCTTTGTTGGCCGAGAATAGCTATTATCCCTCAGAAACCTTGAACCACATGAAGGTATAGTGATTTTTACAAAGCACCACAGCATGTGCTTGGTTGCAGAAAATTGAGTCTATGTGTCTCAGAAAGCATGAAAGACTTTTTTTCCATCAGAAAAGTGTTTCTGATGTCTTTGAAGCCTTATCTAGAAGTCCATTATAAAGCAACAAAGTTGAAAGACAATTAATAGACTAAAGTGACCCTAAACTAAATGCTTGCTTTCCAATGTTATCTACCTTGTACCCTTTAAGGTTTTACTCCCTTTTTTTTATAAAGGACAAAGTATTTAATGAAAGACCCAACCTGATCTCACGGCAATTCGTACATATTTACAAGGTGGCTAATTCGTACGAATTTGTACGAATTACCTAAACATTACCCCGCCCCTAAACCTACCCATCACATGGTTTTAGACAAAGGTCGTACGAATTGGCACAAATTTGGCACCTCGTACGAATATGTACGAAATGCTCGTGAGACTGTGTTGAAAGACCTCATATGAGCAGAAGATAAACTGTAAAGCTAGGGTTTGTAGGATTTCGCCTTGATGCTTTATGTTATGTTTTGATTAGCGGATACCATACATTTCTGAAAGCCATCTATACAGAAAACAATGCAAGCACGTTCAAACAAAGGTTCCTGAAAATTTGCATAGCCAAGGCTTTGGGTTATTTGTTTAGCGCTCCTTATGAAGCGACAGAAATTGACAAGATGTTACATAAAGTCAACGCTCGTCTGAGAAAGCTTGGGCTATACATTAAAAATAGTCATATATGCTATGCACTTACTCGTGGGGGTAAATCGCCACAGTCAAATAGCTATGAAGGATTTTGAAGTCACATACAAGGTCACTTCATTTGATCAACCTATACCATGGTTTTTATTGTTAAAAAAATTAAAGCTCTTAAAAAAAATCACCACCTCTAAATGAGTTGAATGGAACTTCATAAAAAAAAGCCTTTCTATTGAATAAGGAAATATAACCTTGCCTTTCTTCAGTAAAATCTGCCTCATTCTTCTAAATTGCTCTTTTACAAAAAGCAGGAGTGTTTTTTGGCACGTTGTCAAACACTTAACATCACTCCACGCTCCTATAAACTGAATCACAACACGGCAGCATGTTCTCAAAAGCAGAAAAGCCCGACATCAGTTTAAAAGTGTAGTCAATAGCCTATCCTTCATGTAAAAAGGGGCTACCAAGGTCTCTCACCATTCTTTCTTTGTCATCTAGAGATGAAATCTCTCAGGTATTCCAGCAATTATTAATTAATTAAAGGAAAAATGCATCTCAAATACTCCAATGGCAAATAAACACATCCAGTTTCCTTCACTTTTTACCTTACAGTCTCTGTTCTGACTCGATAAACTCTTTCTTGCATTGTCACTTGCCTCAAATGCATTGTAGCCTGCGATTTCTATACAGTAAGGTGTCCATCCCGGTAAAATTCATCTAAAGGCAGCCGTTTGTGTTAAACGAAATGTACAATATGTGAAGAATGTGGTTCCAATAAGTAAAAACACAAAACTAAGTAAAAATGTCATCGCTGAAGTAGTACGTCGCAATGAGGTGAAACACTAACCTGTGCTCCTACAGAGACCCTCGGGGTGCTGTGGTATTTTTGTTATGATTTGTTGCCATTGATAAATAAATCTACAGCATTATTTTGTGATGTCATTCTCTGGAGCGGAGGTCCCGTATGATTTCTCTGCAGAAATGGAAGAAATGTATGATGTCAGACATTGATTGCGCTGTTGAACTCTGCAGGAGTGTACTGAAATAAACAGGTTTGGTGTTATTGGTACGGTATGTCATTTTCTGAGTGTGTATGCAGGGAAACAGAAACTCTCTGGTATGATGGAAGGAACAGTTTTCTTCATACATCATTAAGGATGCATGATTATTTCATTTGTACATTTAAAAGGAAATGCTGAGCAAAGATTTCTGCAGGGCTAAACGTCTTCAGTATGAATAAATATGTTGACATATATATTCTGATTACCATATATATCCAAAATGATAACTCTTTCTGAAGTGCAAATGACATTTTAAGTATTTTGAATAAAATGACTGTGTTGTCTCATTTATTTATTCACACACTTAAATTTTTATTTCTTTTTTTTGGACAAAATTTGCATTGCTTAAAAAAAAAGGTTTTGGAGATGATGTACAATAAATAAAAATATGATCTTTACTATGATTATTCTTTGTTTTTTATGCAACTTATTATATACAGTGCCCTCCACTAATATTGGCACCCTTGGTAAATCTGAGCAAATGTGGCTGTGAAAATAAATCTGCATTGTTTATCCTTTTGATCTTTCATTCGAAATATTTACAAAATTAACTGACCTATCATTGAAGTAAAACAATTGAAAATAGGGAGAAAAACTCATGATGAAGTAAATGTTTTTCTCCAATTACATATTAGCCACAATTATTGGCGCCCAATTATTGCAACGTCCTTTTCCCAAGATAACAGCTTTCTCCTGTAATGCCTGAAGTGTTTGGAGAACACCTGATAAGAGAAAAGAGACCATTCCTTGATCCAGAAACACTCCAGACCCTTTAGATTACCAGCTCCATGTTGGTTCTCCTCTTTAGTTCACCTCACTCAGGGTTTAGGTCAGAGGACTGGGACAGCCATGGCAAAAGCTTCATTTTGTGCTCAGTGACTAATTCTTGCGTTTATTTTGATGTTTGTGTTTGGATATTTTTTAATAAACATTTTTTTTATCATTGACAGAAAGCTCTGTATCTGCTCTGTTCAGACAGTAACCCAAGTGTGAATGAGATCTAATGCTGTACAGTCTCTGTATTTTATTACATCTCTTCATTCAAACCATCTGTCTGAGATCAACTGCACTTTGACTTATGACCATAAAGGTGTCAAAATGATCTGAGCCGTTATTAAGCAAAATTTTTATATCTATTGAATCTATTGAATATAATTTTGTCTTTGTATTTATTTATAATGATATTCTCAATGACACAACACCTGCATTCTTATGTATGCTTTTATTACTTAGACAGTCGATCCTCACTGCTGTACTGTTTTCAGTTACTTTCTATCATATAATATTCCTACCTGCTTTTATTGCCGTTACATTATTACGGAACTGTTTAGCTGATAGCTAAATATATCCCACAGCACCATCTAGCGATTAAATGTCGATATCACCGGGTGGAAATATGAATGTGACATATGTAGCATATGTATCAATGCAAGACATTATATAACAACATTTCTGGTCATTAAAATAAATAAATAACTAAATAAATAACGATCTGATTCAGTGCTGTACAGATTGTTTTGAACTGGGAAAATTAAGACTCCCAGTTCCATTATGACTAATAAACATCTAGTAGTTGACCTAATGAGAACTACAGTATTTTTTCTTCACGCCATGATTACTACAGCATTTGGAGCAATGTCTCTTTGTTATTAAAGCATACAAACTGTATGCATTCAGTATGAATTAATGCGCAAGTTTTTATATTAAAGGACGACCCATACTGTATGAACACAGGCTACGCATCCAGCCTGCCACTGACTGAGCAGAAAATGTTTCTGCTTTAAGACAATATAACAAAGAATATAAATGAGTGTGTTTTGTAATAATAACTGTAACTGCAAACTAAAACGAATATCTGTAGACTGCGTGTGCTGATTTATCTCCAGCAGAGAGCGCAATAGCTTTAGAAGTCCAAAGGCTGTAGAAATGAGAATGATTTATATTTTAAATATAAGGCGACACGCATACACATTATATATATTATGTATATTAGCGTTTGCTTGCTAAATCAAAAGCATGCAAAAATCAGCCTTTTATTACTTTATGGTCTTTGCACGGTGATGGTCTGCAGGGTTTTTTTTTTATAATGACAGTAATAAAACTTAATGGCCCCGGATGTTCAAGACAGGCCTGTGTTCTGCTGGCACAGAAGATGTGTCATATGCTGTGGAGTTTATCAATGGCCATATGTTACTGATAATCCTCCGATCACTGCCTGGCATTACAGCATATAATACTTTTATTCAGACTTTTTAGACAGTTGCCTAAAACACTTTTCAGACTCTTTTTAAATTTATTTGCCCACTAACAATGTCTAAAAGTGTATAGCCTACTCCCACAACAATAACAACAAAACAGTGTCATTGAATAATATCTCAATCCACCATATCTTAAATGATCATTTACTGTATGCTTTTTCTAGCCTACATAAAAATGGCCGTTTTATTAGTCTTGCCCTAAGGCTAATTTCACAGCTAGCACTTTATACAGGCCTATCCTAGTACCAACAGTTAAATCCTATTTTTACAATTATTTGACATGGTTTGTTTGTTTTGACATTGCCTAGTTTGTTTTATAATTTTTTTTTTTTTTTTGCTACATTAAATTAGGATGCGACACACAACAAAAATATATAATTTAATTAGATATTTCTTTGTTGTCTTTTTAGTTACTATGCAGGCTACACTAAGGTTGATTGTGGTGGAAATGACGTCAAAACTTGCAGGAAAATGTACATGATTTTAGCACAATAAATGCTGAGTGCTATGTTTCTTAAAGTTTATATCAAAGTAGATAAATGTATTTTTAAATAAATAAATTAGTATATAAATAAATACAGTAATGCTGTTAAATTATTAATCGCAATTAATCGCATCCAAAATAAGTTTTTGTCCACAAAATATGTGTGTGCCGTGTATGTTTATGTAAATACACTCACATGCATGTATATATAAGAAAAATATGTAGGTTGTATATATTACATATATTTTTTTTAAATTATTATACTAATTATTATACTTTTTAGCACTTTTTAAAAAGTTGAATTACTTCTTGTACTCCTCATTTAAGTCGCTTAGGCTGATAAATAAATAAAAGTAAGTGTTCATATAAAAAAAAGTCTGTTTTAATAAGACATTTAAACGTAATTTATGGATCTCTATTCACTATCACTTTGTATCCATATCATACTCATTATGTATATTATTAGGCTACTACTATACTAAGAGCCTGACACTAGCCAGACCCGTCAGACTGGTCTAGTAACCGCTTGGTGACGCCTGTGGGAGAGAAACACGGAAGAGTTCATTCAAGGCGTTTGGGGCTTCTCGCGGACTCACGTACACGAGTTTCTCCCGGTAAACATGCTCCGGTGACGCTTCTCCAATGCGTCCTCGCGTTTTACTCTCATTCGCAGCGGTTTTACGTTGAGATGTCTAGACACACATTACTGCATGGACTGATTCTCTTATATTCAATTCACCCGCTCGTGCTCGCCGAGAAACCGGGTAAGTGAACAAAAACACGGCAGATGATCGGAAACAAAAGAGGCTGTTTGCTGAGGCGTCAGAGAGGTTATTGGTGGAGGACTTTGTATAGTTGTTTCCACAGAACATGCGTTTGTGATTTTATATCGTTATGAGCAAACGTAGGCTCACAGCCTGTTCTGAGGGGATATAATGTTTCAAACTTTGTTACACGAGCTTTGCTTAAACTCTTGAGTCCGTTTTTTTGTAGAAATAGTCTTGGGTTAAGGTCTAAACCAAGATGTATGTTTGTGTTTTCGTTTACATGCACATGTCTTAGGATTTATGTTTATGAATAGTTTCGTGTTGCATGTTTCTTAATGAAACGGTAGTGTTGCTGGAGATTTAATATCTAAAAAGTTGATATCCTTACACTTTATTATAGATAAGATGTTTGATGTCTGCTTTGGCTCATTAGAAAATGTGCTGACTGTGTTGTAACAGCAGTTGACACAACATGCTGGCGCAGTCTGTCCACGAGGACAGCTTTCCCTCGAATCACTCTCACATTGCAGAGCCTGGATAGTTAAAGCAGCATCTGATCTTCAGTGTGGAAACGCATAACTTTAGGATTTCATTGCTGGACAGAGGTCTTTTTACTGCTTGGATATTCTTTCAGGACTCATTTTTAATTGTGCTTATGACCTTATTCAAAGTAGCTTACTGTGCAGGCATTGAGACTATTCTATGGGAGTTAGCCTACCTTTGGCTGTTAAAAAATAGTTGAACATTTTTGAAGGATTTTACTTCAAAATACTTTATATTTTAAAAAGTATCTATATGACTTGTGCACTAATTTTACGTTCTGCTGTACATTGGTGTGATAAACAGACCAAAATGTAAATACCTTTCACTGAAAATCTGCCCTAGCTTTCTTTGGTGGGTTCATGAGAGAAGCAGATACTAGGCCTATGTCTGATTTAGGAGTGAATCATTCTGAGTCTGATCTTTCCAATGAAATGGCTGATTTACATTCGTGCATTTGGCAGAAGCTATTATTTAAAAGATTAACCTAATTCACCCAGAAATTTTAATTCTCATATTTTGCATAACTTCATCTTCGAAGCACAAATAAAGATATTTGTAATGGTTTGTAGAATTTGTGCCTCCATTGATAGAACAAAACCTAAAAGATCTGGAAAAGATCATAAAGACTTCATAAAATGAATCCATTTTCTTTCAAGTCTTGTGAAGAGACGTGCTTGCTTAATGCGATGAACAGATTCATGACCCTTTTCAAGTTTTGCTTACCTTGACTTTGAGCAAAGGGACAGAAAAAAAGCTTTTGAGTGTGTTTTTAAGATTAAAGAAAAGATTAAAAAAGACTTGAGTGAAAAAATTATGTGAGAGAACTTTTTTTTTTTTTTTTACCCCTAGTCAGTAGTTTCATTATGAAAGATTTCCATTGTACGATACATTATTTATAGTGGATTATTTAAGTTTAGAACATGTTCTTCATACAAGAAAGAAATGGTTCTTCTCACAACTGTTCACTGACTGAAAGTTTCTTTAGGACACCAGAAATGGTTATTCTATGGCATTATTCGCTGTGAAACCCTCTTATGGAAGTTGAATGTCCTCAACTAGTGTGAACTCATATTCTGTGCATGTTAGGAGACAGTCGGATTGTCTGTACATGCAGAACTCGCACTGTTGTGAATATTTGTGTTCCACCCTGGGGCAGACGATGGCCAGGTGTTACTCAAAGTGCCGAAAATGTTGGTTTTAAAGTTCTATCATGTTAGTATGTGCAAGAGCAATACAATCTGTTTATTTTAAAACCATGTTACTAGTTTAATTTTCAGTTAATAACCTAGAATATTCAAAGCAAGACACTAAATCGGTAAATTCTGATTTGTAACGATTTGGCTTTTTATAACGTGTTTTTTCAGACAAGTTAAAAAAAACCTTTCGAAATCCCTTAATTTTTTTAATGTAGTCTATTTTTATCTAGTCTATTCCTAAAAATGTGGTGAACATTTCTTTCCTTTCTCTCTCTCTCTCTCTCTCTCTCTCTCTCCTCGTTGTTCAAAAGTGTTTTCTGATTTATGGAGTGATAATGAAGATTTTGATTTATGGAGAGATTCAAAATCCCCTCTATGAAAACATTTAAAAAAGGCTTTATCCAATGTTCAGATTTCTGGAAATGTGTGCAAATTAGTGCATATTTAACTAGTAGTATCAATTCCATATTTAACAACATTTCTTAATCTTAATTTAATCAGTCATCGGGGGAATAACATTTTTTTTAACCCTATTCACTTGGGGTGTTTTGCCTAACTTGTCATAGCTTTTAGTTCATTTGAATGGCCGTGATTAACATGATGTCATTCCTCCACCACCTGCCCTAAGGTTTCCATCCGTTAGTGTTTTTTTTGCACCGACCCAACCCTACATCTGGATGGAGTTCAGACGCCACCACAAAGGCCACTGTGTGGCCGGTACCATTTAGCACTGACGTAATACTAGCTAAGGTCAAAGAAAGCATTTTTTAGTTAATTTGCTGGCAAATGTTCCCTTGGAAACACACCGGAGCTATTTATAGCATCGGTCCCATTTCATTCCTCGTGTCATTTAAGAATGCTGCCAATGTCACAAAACTCTGGGGTCTCAGAGTCTGTAATGCGCATACATCAGCGCCAAGTTCCTGTGTGGCTGCTGGATGTTCAGCTGTCTAGAAGGAAAAAAGGAGTTAGTGGTGCCATCACAGGTGTGAGTTTCTTTACTGTGGGAGACGGAGGTTGGCATAACGGAGCTATAACATATCAGTGAACACTAACGGTCTTGACAGTACTTGCACAAATGCTGACATACTCAGCGTGGGAGCTCTTCACCCTGACTTGTGTCCAGCAGCTGACGGTTTCTAACACCGCGTCTGTCACTGATCAGAGAGCATATGTGAGGAACATCTCATTTCCTCTCTAATAAAGGGTGCTGTATTGTATTCCGCTTTTAATTACAGAAGTTATACTTAGATCTAAATAGAGGCTTCTTGTGGTGTTTTGATTTTTCCTAGGGGCATATACAGTACGTGTCGAAACACTGACTTAATGAAACTTATTGCAAGAATGATACAATACTGTTTGGTTTACGTTAGGTTGGCATGTATTGGCTTGTTGGGTTGAATCTTTTGTTGCGGTAAGCTGTTATGCAAAAGATTGAATTGCTATTTGGTTTGAGTCTGGGGCGTTGGATCATTATTGTCTATTAAGAAATGAGCTTTAAGAAACTTAAATTCAAATATCTTTAACATTAGCACAATGCAGAGTTGCAAAAATGGACAGCTAATAAATACCTTACATTTTGCATATTTTTTGGGAGAAGATCCATTGGTACAGCCTGATTTTTGTTGATGTTAGCAGTATTCAGCAGTATATTTATTATTGAAATGAAAATATTCTGTAACCTTATAGATGTCAATAATATTACTTTTGATCAATTTAATGCACGCTTGCATTAATCAAACAAATTTCCTGATCTCTGTTGTGCATATAAACAAACTTAATGATCATCCCTAATTTCAGAATAAAATCTATATAGTTTCTAGGGCTGGGATTTTATGTTATTAATGATGTTAATAGTTTCCATACTTCTCACTACTACATAATGAGAGCGTTTGGTATTGTTCTTCATGGATCTGATTTGGGTATTCTTTTTTTACATCAAATTCTCATCTCTTTTTTTTACAGATGATGGATGTGGTCATTATGTCCTTGGTCAAGAGAGTGGTGTCTTGTCCTCCAAGAACTACCCAGGAACATACCCCAACAACTCCTGGTGTGAATGGCGAATCCACGTACCAATCGGTCACACTATTGTCCTTAAGTTCGGAGACCTGAACATGGAGAAGAAGGACTGTGAATCGGATTCGTTAAAGGTTCTGAAAGAATCGTATGGGGCAGAAAATGGTGAGCATGCTGTACCATGGTACTTGCATCTAGTGATATCCTGGTGGTCGCTAGATCCTCTGTCTGGGTCAAACAATATATTAAAAACAGACGTCCTCAGTGTAAATGATGGCAATGCTTCTTGTGTTTTGAGGTCAAAATCTTTTGTCATCAGGGCTTTCTTGTTTGGTTCATGGAATGTGTGGTGGATTAAGTTGTTTTGGCTTAGTGTTTTTTTGGGGGGGTTTTGTAGTGTATTTCTCCAACAAGAAGAACTAGTACTTGCTGAGAATTACACTAAGGAAAATTCTAACAGCTGCATTTATTTTTTATAGTGAAATAGATCACCAAACAGGTTTCCCATACCTCCTTTGGTCATTCACCCCAAACTGAAACCATTGGTAGAGCCAATGTTACTGTGTGGGGTTGAGAAAATGCTGTGGGAAACATTGCTGCATTTAGAAATCCAACTTGAGTCTGGTGGTTCTTGTGCAGTCATATTGTGATTATAGTTGATCATATGCTCTTTAGTCAGTTTAAACTCCTCTAGATCACATTACTATGAGTACAACTGAAAAAAACACTGTATATCACAACCCTGTCATGAGTCGGCATCAGTCACACATTGATAAGTTTACTGTAACGCAGGAGGATACCATAGAAGTTGGTGTGTCAGAGGATGTTTCAGAGAGTTTAGTGAAATGTTGCCATGTCTTCCCATTTCCTAAAGGATATTGTCACTTGTTATCAACAGTTTCTAATATTTTTTGAATTTTGAATAAGCTTGCTGTTTTTGCACTATAGTGGGATTTTAAAAATTGAAAGTGCACAGATTCAGTAGTTCATTGAGTGTAAATGCATTCCAATTAAAAAGGTAACAAGACTTTTCATGTCAGACATTTTTAATAATAAAAGGTTTTCCTGAATAGGATTAGGTATGTTTAAGTGGTTGCTCCCTCAAAATGCCTGGACTTGTTGTGGGTACGTGGTCAAACTTGGTACATTGTACAAATCTGTAAACATTTTGAATTAAAAAAAAGCAGTTTTTGAGTTCATTCCATTTTCTTGTTTTATTTGATACCATCCAACATTCTAAGTTCCTTTTTAAAGTATTCTGGTCATTGGAAGACAATAAGTTATTCTAGAGCATCCCAGTTCTTTTCAAAATCCCTACAGAACTGCAGGTTACACCTAAACCTCTGTGTGATGAATGTACTTGCTACTGCTTTGTTAATGATGGATGGATAGGAAAAGGATATTACAGCTCTTTGCTCAAGGTGAATGAGCTATTCTGACTTATTAGGCTATCATCTTTCAACCCTAAACCTGAGGGCTTCGGTTGCGCTGGCTAGAAAAGACGAGCTGCCCTTTGTGTGGGCCATTGCTGTGGAAAGAACAAACAGCATCATGAGAAGAAAACTGAAGGACATGATTCTTCCCACACTATGTCTGGTTCCACCCCAGCCAGCCCTTTAACCACAAACTCTGTTATGGTGTCAAGAATCGAGCCTAAGCCACATCCACTGATCAAAGAGTCCTGTGGCAGGATGACTGGAATTCCTCTCTTGAGTGATTCTTAAACAGCAGTTGAGAGACGTTGGATGACTAAAGCTTTGTGCTGGTGCAGAGTTTGACAGTTGTGTCATTCACACCTCTCAGTGTGCTGACCCTTTGGTCCGTTCGGTTATTATGTTTTATAGATTAAAGTGTGCTGATAATCATCAGAGCTTATCGGAATCTCATCATTGTTTGGGGTGTTATGCTTCAGTTAGCAGACGTGTCATTAACCTTCCAGAATCACACTTTTTCTGTCTTTTTTTTGTTTCTGTTTCATAAATGACTACAACTCTTTTGGCAGTTTAGAGAACTTTTAGTTTAAGATCTGTACTGTCAGATTAATAGTTTTTGTTCATAAAATAAAATGTAAAAAAATACCAGCCATAAATGTGTGTGTGTGTGTGTGTGTATTTTCTATACTTATACATATTAGTGCTGGGCAAGGATTAATTGCATTCAGTATAAGTTTTACTTATATAATATGTGTGTGCACTGTATATTTATTATGCTAATAGAAATACACAGGCATACAGTATATATTTTGATGGATTTGCGTGTGTGTGTGTATAATATTAGTATTATTATTGTTAAATGTACATTTATTTTTAGTTTTTAATATATGTATATGCATAATAATTTTTATTTATAGTACAATTTTTATTGTTGTTGCTTTTATGCATTTTATTTTAATTTTTTTACTTGGCAGATTTGAATTTTTAACCTGGTTTCGTTGGATGTTAATTTTCATTTATTCTATTAATGCCTCGGTGTGTCCTTTTAATTCCATTTTCAGAAAGTTTAATACATCTACTTGCATTTTTTTCTAGTTTATTGGGAGTACTGTGGTGGTCCGATGCCCAAGCCTACGCAGATTCACACGGACTCCAGCGAACTGACCGTCCGCTTTCGCAGCAGCCAGCACATCTCTGGAAGAGGATTTCTGCTTTCATACTCCACTGAAAACCACAAAGGTATCCTTACCTTAAAATAAAGAGCGTGTATGATGTTACCACAACATAGTTTTATATGTAGCTTCAGCTCTCAGAAAGTCTTCCTGTCTCTTGGCTGACCCTCATGTTAACCACCGAGCAGTGGCTCTATGCTGTGGCTTGCCTCCTTCATCTAGATACTTGCAGATCCTTTAGGATTGTTTTTGAATGACTTGTTTGAACAAAGCAAAGCAATGTTAAAAGGATTGCTGATTGAAAAATAAGAATTGTCTTAATCAACTTACCCTTTTGTAGTTCGTGAGGGTATAGAAATCATATAGAATTTTTCATTTTTTGTTTATAGCTTGATAGCTGTGGTCATTGTCATGTGAGCGTGAGTGAGGTTTATGTCTAAATATATATGCCTTTCCATCCTATACATGGAAGGGCAGGAAGTGGGTCCGTCATCCTGTTGTGATGTTCATGTCCTGTTGTTCTTGTTGTTGTTGTTGAGTCGGGGGCCTGTTTCCTTTGTGGAGACACTTCTCATCTGCTCCATTTTTGCCCTTATTGTGTGGCCTCCTCTGCTTTCCTCCTCAGACCTGCTGACATGCTTGGACAGAGGCAGTCATTTCCCACCAGCAAAGTACAGGTGAGAGAGAGTATGTCTTCAGTATATAGTAGCCAGGAAAAAGTTACACTTACACAAGCTGGCCAATAAAGCATTTTTTATGGCATTAAAAAAGTGCATCGGTACTTTTAATTTAAATAGTAAAGTATATACTTTACCTGCTTTTCATATGCCTTCTATTTATATAAATTTTGTCAATTTAATTTCATGCAGACAGCAAAATTATCTGGTCTGTCATGATTATCGATCAGATGATTGAAGTTGAAATGAAGGAATTATACTGTTTGGTTTGTGTAATATAAATAGCCTTTATAAAGTTAATATAACACAATATTTAGCAGTAATTATGCAGTTTTATATATATATATATAATACAATTTATTTCTCATATATTATTTGTTTTCTTATTTATTTACGCACACATATATATATTTTTTTACTCATTTATTTTCTCAGTTACTTATTTCTTAGTTATTTACTTGCTTACTTAAATGGAATGACTCCATTATAGTATATATACTGCATATATTGAGGATATTTAATATATATTGACAAGACCTCTCTACAGCTGTTCAAATGAAATACATCCAAGCCACAAGACATTACATAATAAAAAAGTAACGCTAGGTAATAGTCACAGTTTTCCAGACTATGTCTCATGCCGTCAGTGCTTATCATTTTTGTTTCTTACTCAGCTTTTTCTCACCAGGGCCGTCGGCTATAATTAACTGATGTGCTGTAAGCAGATATTACTCTTTGTTCTCGTCCCGTGTAGGAAGTACTGTCCGGCCGGATGTGCAGCGGTGACGGGAGACGTGTCTGGGGACATTTCCCTGGGCTATAGACATGTGAGTTGCGTCTCATTGTTTTCCTCAGGTGTGCTTGGCATGCCGCGGCTTATTCCGCAGAAGAACGTTAGGCAAGCTGCTGGTTTATTTACAAGGCCGACGTGCAGCCAAGCAGATGCTCGGCAGGGAGCTTCCCGAACAGGTTTCAGATGCAGCGGCTCGGCCAGGAAAAGCTGCTTGTCTAAGCAGATTTTCTCACAGGTGCTCCGGCCTCTAGGGCCTTCACGGGGAATGTTAAGCGGGCCAGCGGTCGGGGGTGGAATGCGCTAATGGCTTGTCCCATTGTCTGACAGCCATTTGTTGTGACAGGGTTTGTGTTTGTGTGTATGTGGATGGCCTGAGGATACGCGGTGACAGAGCATTTGTGCTGCCTCCATTGTTCTCCCTGGTCACTTTGTGGGCAGTGAACTCTGAATGAAAGGAGTTTATGTAATTGTGCATACCTCTCCAGCGAATCAGGGTCAGAGATTTGGGTTATTGGCCGAGCAGCAATGGACAGTTTGATGTGGAGAGAATCATGTGCTTGGGCTTTGAGTTATAACTCCAGAAGTTAAGAGCCTTTCTTAAGGCTTAGCATTGTGGTAAAATCTCTTCCTGTTTGTGAAAGCTAAGCTGGCCAAACTTTAGGTGTGTCACAGCATTGATTTTTATGAGGCTAATTTAAAGGTTCTTGTCCTTTGTTGCATGAGCATAGCTCAACCTCTTAAAAACCGAAGGTAGAGTAAACCCTACTGATAAAACTCATCATTTCATTCATCATTCCATGAGCAGCTTTGTAATCTAATGTGGTTGTTCTATTATCTGCAGGATTTAGTAAGAAAATCGTACAAAAATTAAAAAAAAAAAGTTTACTTTTGTACTTTAAAACATAAGTTTAAATGAATTTAAAAGTTATTAAATTTGGTTTTAGACTTTCGGTGACCAAAAAAAAAACATAAAAAAATAAGGGCAAATAATATAAATGGAAAGCAGTCAAAACAACGTCAAACTTAAATAATTGTTTTTGTTTACATAGTAATACTTTCTTTATTTATTAATATTTAAGAAATATAAGCATATTTTTATTTAAATGAAGTATGTTTATATATATATAAAATGCATTTATATAATAGCTATTATATGAATATAAATATATACATAGAACTATTTTTAAAATTATATGTTGTATGTGTGTGTATTTACATAATATACACAGTATACATATGAATATTATACATGCATATATTATGTAAACAAACTTTTATTTTGAACGTGATTTAATGTGTGTGTGTGATTTAGAATCACACTAATGTAAAGGAGTTATGATCTGAAAAATATGTATTGCGCTTATAGTAATAGTTTGTAGTAATTAAGACGCTGTCATTTGATCAGAAGTATTTTTTACGTAATATAAAATAAAACGTAAATGCTCTTTAAAAAAAAAAAAAAACAACTTTATCTTTAAAATCTTTTAATTTTATTTTTATGCAGCACCGTTGTTTAATACTGAGATAATGAGAAATATTTATTGGTCACCAAATGTGGATATTAAAATGATGTCTGAAAGGTCATGTTATGCTGAGGACTGGAGTAATGAAGAAATTATTTTATTTTATTTTTTTAAATATAAAAAAATTATAAAGTATTTTTAAGTATAAAACCATTAGTTTACATTATAACGTGTCCCAATATTACTCTTTTATATATTTATATATATATATATATATATATATATAAATAAACCTTTAATGCTATTTGTAATATATAATATCTACAAGATATAAAACTGGAAGATACCTCTTCTGGTTGTGGGGAAAAATCCAGTGTATCAGAGCGTGACCATCTCTCTGTATTGTATTTTACTAATAAAACATTTCCACAGACTAAAGTGAGGGTAGGAGGAACGCTTTCTGCTTTAAGTTGTCCTAACCCCCATCACGGATCACAGGTTTTCAAGAAAGACAACAGATACACGGCTCCAGGCTCAACACTCACACAACAGGGTCTTAACCCACAATGGAGGACAAGGGGGCGCATTTCCACCCTGCTGCTGTCTGCTTTGATATGCGAGTGTGGAGGGCTTTAGAAAGAGCTAGGGCGATTGATTACTTCACATTGGCTTTTGTGTAAATGGGGTGGAGCAGTGGACTCTGGGATTACAGACAGATAATGCCACCACAGTGAGGGTGTGGATCTGCCCCCCCAAAGCCATTCAGCAGTCACTCCAACACACACACACACACAATATTATTATCTTGCCACCTTATACTGAGTTCTAGGTTCATAAATACTTTGAAAGACTGAATGAAGCAAAGAAATAAAATTAGTTTAGATGCATAACACTACTCTCCTTTCATTATGATCGTTTTATTTGCTTTTTAAAAGAAATGTATACATTTTTGTTCAGCAAAGACACGTGAAACTGGTCAAAAATGCTTATTTACATAGAGCAATTACGTTTTAAAGTAGATCAAAGTAAAAAGGTTAATGTAGTTACTTTTTATAGTAATATCTCACAAGTTTATTACATTTTTATTACATTTTTTTAATGTATTTTTCATCAATAAATACAGCTTGTATGCGTTTATTGTCACCTGGTCATTTCATTGATTCCTATTTAAAAAGTGGAACGCTCTGTGGCTTCATGCTGTGACCTGTTCTGCAGTGAGGAGATTCGTCTCAAGCTCGTACTGTCTCACTGAAATAATCATTATTCAAAGGTCTTTCTAATGACGGTTAAGAATGAGGACTTCATATTTGCATAAAGAAGCAACAAATGAATGACGACAATGCAGTAGTCAGTTAATGGACCAAAAAAAGCGTCAGAGCAAACACATCTGCGAGTATGTGCTTGTAAAATGAAATATTATCATTAAGCATTGCTATTACTAATTCACTTAAGACACATTTCCACTTTTTTCAACACATGACATGACAGACCAGAAGTCTTTCTGAGAGTGAGGTTTCGAACATATGCTTTAAATGGAATTTTTGGATCCAATTCAACTGCATTAAGAAAACATGTTAATTTAATTTACTCATATCCCTGACAGTAATAGTACAGCCTGGATATTCTCATTTAAAAAGCGCAGTTGCAGCCCTCAACTGATGTTTATGTTGTCATGTTTTGAAGCCTCACCCTCCATCTATCTCCCAATCACGAAGTCAGTAGTGTTTCGGCATCCAGGTTGCCTGCTCTGCATTAAGTGACGCGGCTGCAGCAGCTACTAAACAAAACATTTTGAGTACGAAACCTAATGGACCTCGCTATGAATCCAAAATACGGCGTGACAAAGTGCGAAATAAGACAAGGGTTTGCATTGGAGATGGGTTTGAACGATGGAGACGGATAAAAGCAGCTTATCTGGCAACCTCTAATCAACTGGGAGGGGAGACACCGCTCAAAAGTGTTTTGAAAGTGATAACAGTACCAGTTTTGGACATTTCTTACATACAGTTCCTTTTAATAGTTCAAATGAATTGTTAAATAATTTGTTTATTAAACCAGCCATGTCGGATGTGGTCATACTTATCTAATAATTGGTGAATGAGCAGAAGGTAAAGGCTTTTCATAACATAATTTCCTTTTATGCATCATAAATCAAAGTTGGAGACTGCAGTTGTTAGTTAGGGCGGTATTTATGACCCTGACTGGAGGAGACACGTTCAGGTTAATGAAGCATCTCTGTCTGAATGAAGAGCAGCTGTTTCTGCTGATAACACACAATTCGTCTTCTGTTACCTCATCACAGTAATGATTTGCAAGTGGCTAATGGGCTCACTGTAAAACAACGGACCACCCCGAAGACGCTTTTATTCAGTCTTCCTGCCATAGTCAGTCATTTTGCTCAAGCTTTTTGAGTGAGCTAGCTTCTGGAACTGATCTTCAGTTTTAAGATTTATTTCTTTTGGTAAAACCTGTGTGGTTAATGTTTGAACTATGCACAGATGAGTTAATCATTAATTTCAATAATCAACTTTCTTTAGGATGAAAGTTTTTGGCATGTTGCAGATGAGCTAGTTTAAAACGACATCTCACGGTCAAAGCTTAGTGTTATTCAACACAATTATCCAAATGTGATTTAATCAGAAGACTGCAGTGTTGACTGTTACCTGGCCTCTTAAATAAAAAAGGGACTTAGAAAGGTTATTCATGCTAAGGCATTTTATGTGACAAAGTACTAGCATTAGTGTTGGTAGCTAAGGAATGCTAGGTATTTCCACAATTACTGTAATTGTTGCCTCTGAATGAAGTTATAAAGCCCTCCTCAGTCAGAAATGTAAAATTAATCCTTGTTGTTACTAAAAACATGCATGCTTTATGTTTAGTGAAGGCCTGACTTAGTAATTATGAAATACCAGAGCAAACTAAATTGAATGCCTCTGCTACATGACTGAGACCGTGCTCATAACTGTTTAGTTTTTTTGTATCAGGTTTCTTTTAGGGATTCTATGGACTGATCTTAAAGAGGAAGAAGATATAATACATAATTAACAACAAAAACATTACATAATATAAAAATAAAATCCTACAATTATTGTGTGGGAGTAAAAAATAAAACACTTGTTATGTCTTGAAGCCAATCTCTGTCTGTCCCTTCATTGTTGTGTCTTGAGTGCTGTCTGTATTTTCTATTTCAGACATCAGTTTTGTGTAAAGCAGCAGTGCATGCTGGGGTCATCATGGACCAGTTTGGAGGACCAATCACAGTGGAGGAGCGCCGAGGGCTCAGTCATTACCCTGCGGTCAGAGCCAACGGCATCCAGTCAAAAGAGTGAGTTACTGCAGTGGTTTCTGTGGTCTTTCTCTATGATAGAAGCTTGAAGCCTCAGATTTTATCTATGCTACACAATGCTTTTATATTTTTATGTGAGTCAGACATTAGCATGTGGGCTTTTCCGGGACAGGAATAAAACGTTGATGTTTGTGTGTTTACAGTTAATGTCTATATTCCCTCATTGATTTCCATCTCAAGTGGATTTCTGTCAACATGTGCGTTTATTGTTAGTTTGCCAGGAAAAACGGTTAGACTGAAAAAGTCTGTCTTACAAGTTCCCCTGACAAGTCATAGCAAGTCATAGCACTTCATCTAACTGCTGTGATTGAATGTGACCTTGGTAGGTTGTCCAGGACTACAGCAGTTATTATTAAGTGTAATTCCTGCTTTCTTTTGCATGATGGATGGTTCAGGTAATACTTAATGTCAGGGGCACCCTGTCTGGACTGTTGCGGTTTCACAGGTTTGTCTTCAGGGACTCGGGGGTGCAGGTTGAGAAAGGAATCAAGATTGCCTCCCGTTACGGTCTCTGAGGAGTGCTTGACATGTCCGTCGAGGAGTGATTTATTAGGAGAACAATAGGCAGCTCTCTAGAGCCAGAGAAACTTTGATCCATTTAAAACCTGGTAAAGCTTAACAGAACAAATGCGGATTAAGATAATTTTCTCTCTTTTTTCGAACAGTTGTTGATAGGAATAGAAGATAGAGAAAACAGGAAATGATGAGGAGAAGAGAAAGGAAGTCACCCTCGACCTAGTAGACACCTCCCTTAATGTGTCAGGTGCATGCATTAGGACACCAGGCTGGAAAAGCAGCTAGAAATTAAGCTTACTGTGTGCTCTGACTAGATTTTAGTGTGTTCTGTTGCTTTGTTGTTGCTAGGGAGTTGCTATACAATTATTCGGGTCTACAGATTGTGTTTTTTTTTTTTTTTTTATGATGCAGTGTGCTTATTTTGGGTGTTTACTAGGGCATCGCTATGCAGTTATTAGTACCCTTCTTTCACTGACATGGTTTGGTCCAAATCTAAAACGTTTTCATTTTCGTCCAATATTTCAGGGGTTTCAGTTTAGCAAGTTACAGGGTTTTCTCAATAAACACAGTCTCACTCCATCTTGTCACATTTTGACGCTTGGTCAAGACCCTTTTGCGTCGCTTTTTGAAGCTTAAGGTAGCCCTTTTTGGTCACTTGTCGACGTGAAGGCTCCTCCATTGCTTTTAGTTGTTTGGCTTAATGTAATGGTTTGCATGCATATATCAATGTATTATATAATTTTGTACTTTTATTGGAGTTAAAATTAAAATGTATTTAAAGCGGTACATTTGAGCTCCAATAAGCATAGTAAAGGGTCTTGACCAAGCGTCAAAATGTGACGAGTTGGAGTGAGACTGTGTTGTCTGAATGGATTTCAGTGCATTTCTGTGATTTGCTAGAGCTTTGTTGCATAGTTACTGGATAGTCCAGAATGGTTTTTGGTGCTTTGCTAAGTGCTGTCTAGTGAGTTACGGTTTAAAAGTGCATTGCTACACAGTTATTAGGTGTCCAGAATGCATTTTATTGTGTTGTTATATTGTTTCTGCCTACTAGTGCATTGCTATATAGTTACTGCAGTGTTCTGTTTGTTTTTAGTGCATTTCTGTGATTGCTAGAGTGTCTTGGATGTGGCTTTATAGTATTTCTTTTATTCACACATTTATTCATTTAAATGCATTTAATTCTTTAACTAAGCAAAAGTATGAGAATTAGTGAGATAAGGTAACACTTTACTTTTAGGGTCTCTTAACTAGTTGCCTACTAGCATGCATATAACTAGAATATTAGCCATTTATTAGTAGTAATTAAGCACATATTAATGCCTTATTTTATACGATCTTATTCTACATCCCTAATGCTACTCAATACCCGAAACTTACTATTAATAAGCAGCAAATTAAGAATTTGAAAGAAAATTCGTAGTTAATCGTAAATAATCGTATTTTACAATCCAATTGATTAGTCAAACTAAATCCATCATCTCCACTAAGGAGATTATGTTGATGATGTAACAGTCCTCAGGGTCCGCTTTAACCTAACTGAATAACTACAATCAATATCAGTTCCTGTAATTACATTGCTTGCTTTTTGATCTCAGACTTTCTGTATGTTTTATTGCACGCACTTAAATGGTTATTTCAGTCTGGCGACTCGGATCAGCACTTGATTTATTTTTCCTTTGATTTTACTAGATTATATTTCTGTCACCAGCGGTTTATTGCTTGTATTCCCAGGCTTCAGACATTTATCTAGTATTTGGTTGTTGTTGGCAGACCACTCGCCGTATCCCATTTCGTTTTTGTTCACGCTGTCGTAAACCACTTTGTACCCTGAACTCTGAAATGGTTTGCTCGACTGCCATAAAGTAATGAAAAAGTAATCACATCCAGGAAGCCTGTGATAATGGCAGGTTTTTAAGTAATGCCTGACAGAGATGCAATTTCCCAGCCTGTTCCTCTCTAATTACCAGCACACTGCTCTTTTCACTAGCCCAGCTGTACCCCAGCACTCCTGTCAGAAGGGGAGATGCGGGATGCAGTGAGGGAGGTCGTCTGAATTTGGCAACATGACGGGGTTGACAATGGGAATCTCCCTTTTGGCTCCCTTTCACATGACAGGGCCTTAATTAATCACTGTTATAATGATCTTTTGTGTCTGAAACACTCTCACTGATATCTGTTTTTCTTTGTCTTTCAGTGGCTCGTTGTCTGAAACCCTCTTCACATTTGTGACAAACGGTAAGCACTTTTGTTTTCTGGTTCAGTGGTGATGTGAATCGAGAACACATATTGGTGTAGGATTAATCCTATTATTTACTGAAGCGTGTTGACGTGATTAGTTTTCAGCACCTTCTGTTTTTCCTGCTGCTGCCGCTGTGTTTTACAGTGTTGTTTGACTGGTATATTTGCACCTCTGCAAAAAAGGAAGTAGTTTAATCACCTTGTGCTGGCCCAACAGGTTTTCTTTAACCAGTTTGTATATGAGAAGCTCTGTTTGCTCTTTATCGGTGTGAATCGAAGGCGTGGGAATATCTTATCAACTTAGTTTGTTTTTCTCTGGCTGTTTGAGTCTAGCACAGACTGGCTGCCATTTACCTGTGCCGACCCGCTACATGCAGCTCTGCAGAAGCTTTCTTTGTGGGGGTTCACCATTTGTTAGTACAACATTCTGAAGTCAAGTGAGTTCAGAGGCACCCGTTTCCTCATTTCCATTGGGTGTGCAAGCAGAAAGTCCATTTCCCTATTAACATTACACTCTTACAAAATAAAGGTTTCAAAAGCAGATTTTCACAGCAGTACCACAGAATTATTATTTGTGGTTCCCTAATGACAACCTGCATACAGGTTCTGTATGACTCTTGACTGTTCCCTGTTGGCTTTAGTGATACGCACAAGCTTCAGTCAGTTGTTTTTATAGATTTGTGGAAGTGCCTTTGCTGATCGTTATGCCCCTAATCTTTTCTGGTCAGAATTGGATTTGTATTCAGTGTGCATTGGTGATGTATTGGATAAGGTTCTGATGACAGGAGCTGATAGATGTGTGGACATCAGTCGATCCGTGTCAATTGATTCCCATTAATCCAATTAGCTTAAAGCACAGCCGTGCACCCAGCAACGGCCATCAAGTGAGCATCCTACCCTCATCAACCCCTTAGCTAGATGATGTTAATAACAAATAGTAGCCTATGTGACGAGACCTTGAAGGTGTCGAGATGCGGTTTTGTGGCATTTTAAGTTTAACTAAATATTCAAACACATGTACATTGAAGTGCAGAGACCATGTTGAAATTCAGTTTATCACTGAAAATGAGCTATTTTAGAATTTGAAAAAAAAAAAATTTTATGATCTGAAAAATACTTTGGTATTTCTAGGTTATTAAATAAAGTAAAATACATTAAATGCAACATAAGTCTCATCTCTGAGACTTTTGTAGCCCACTGTACTTATGAGCGTACAGAAACTTCAATAGAGGATCTTTTCTGACCTCCTGCTGAGATTCTCCTTGTCTTCTTCCTGAGTTTCCTCTGCCTACATATGCTAAATGTGTGGAATGTGATAGTGTTAGCCAAATTGGGACTAAGAAACAGGATGTATTGGTTCTGTTTTCTCTCTTTAAAGGATGTGGGTGTCTTTCCCCCCTTTTTTATTGTAATATTGTTGTGTTCATAGCACATACGTCTCCATTTAACTGTACACATGGTGGGTATTTTAAGAGCTCTGGGCTTCCTGTTGAGTCAGTGTACACGTAACTGAGTTTTTACTCCACATGTGTTTTATTATATTAAAAGCAAGCACTAGACGTGAGTAGAAGTAACTTTACTCTCTCTTGATGTTCTTTTTTTGGTATATTTAGAATTCATTAATGTGGCATGATATATGTCACACTAACATTCAAAAGCTTTTATATGTTTTTAAAAGAAATCTGCTCAATGAGCCTGTTTATTTGATCAAAAGTACACTGCTATTACGAATTAATGTAAGAATTTAAAACACTGGTTTTGTATTTTAAAATATAATTTGTAATGTAAAGCATCAATACTCCAGGTTTCAGTCACTTGATCCTTTAGAAATCGGTCTAATATGCTGATTTGCTGCTCATTTGAAAGCAGTTGTGCAGTGTGAATCATTTTGTGGAAAATCGTGGAAAGTGTGAATGATTTTTCTGAATTCTTTGATGAACAAATAGTTGAAAAGAACAGCTTATATTTGTCTTTACTGTTACTTTTGAAAAAAAAAAACTTAAATTATTAGTGCAAACGTGTTATTTTAAATGTGTTTCTGACCACAATGTTCTGTCTTTCACAGATTGCAGCCAACAGACCGTTCTTCAACCTGTGAGCACTACTACAAGCTTGTCATCACACAATATCTCTTCTGACGGATCTGAAGTTGACTGGTTTCCTAACAGCACCCATCCAGGTTTTGCGGATGACCTTAATAATAACCATCCAAAATGGCTCCAGATTGACCTCGGAGAAAAAAAGAGGATCACTGGTAATACTTTCAGAACCTGATTACATTGACATGTTTGTTCATCCGTATTGTTAGTCTCTGGGTCACCTGATTGTGCCTCTGAGTGTCCTCTAAGACCTCAAGATTTGGCTTCTCCAATACATCATTTAGTAGTTTTTCCATGCTTCATGGGGAAATGGAATGCTGTTGTATTAAAGCAAACATGCGATCATGTTAGAAAGACCCACAGTTGGTTCCAGAGGGTGTAATTATCCTCACAAAAGGTCTTTCTCGTGATCGGCTCTGAGCGCCGAGCATTACACACTCAGAGCACATGAGCATGCACCCCTCCCCGACTGCTAACTGGTATTCGCATCTTTTGAACAGTTCCTGGTATTGCATAAAAGCACAGAAAGGCCCTCTCTGTGTCCATTCATCACAAATACAGACCCTCTTACAAAAGCACATTTAAATTTAGGAACACGCCGGACATGCGTTTATTTTGAGCATGACTGTGTGTAGACGAGCTAATTTCATACAGCTCAAGGAGCGAGAGAATGCTCACTTTGTCTCCTGTCAGAGGGAATCTGTGCTTTTGGACACGATGACCCTGAGTGAAACCAGCCTGTCTCAAAGAGGAAGCTCTGTTATGGTTGTGATGCTGGAGTCAGTTTGTGAAGCTAAGTAAATCTAAAGAAAAAGCATCTCTTTATCTGTGGGGTCACCACTCTGCATTGTTCTGAGAAAGCTTTTGTCATTTTTTTATATTGCTGTAGAGTAGTAAATGAATGCAATGAGCCACAAGAAACTGGTGTTTGTTTTAGGGTGATCCTAATATATAAAACATTGTAAAATCACTGTAACGTACAGCAGCGATATCAGTAATATTTTTAGTTTTAAAATGAAATCAAGCAATCTATTCGATCTATTCAATTATTTTTTTTTAAATAAATGCTGTTTGAACTTTCAAATCATCAGATATTTCTGTGACTGTATTACGGTGTCCACAAACAATATTGATAAGAAAAGTTTCTTTAGCAGCAAATAGGCATATTAAAATGGTTTCTGAAGGGTCATGTGACAACATAAATAACAACAAAATTTATTGAAATGTAAAACAGTTGTTATATAATTAAATTGTATAATACACTGTAAAAATTCCGTAATATTTACGGTAAAAAAACAGCTGCTGTGGTTGCCGGAATTCAACCTTAAAAAAATACGGTAACAGGAGGTACAATTTTTAAGAAGAAATTTACAGTTAAATACCATAACTTTATTAACTGAAATAATGTTAATATACCAACCTATTAAAGTGCTGAAATCTGTTTTGTTGCTTTGTAATACACTGATAATCACCAAATGCAGATGGTGATGAGAAAGTCCCATGATGAACCAAAGCCTTTGACAGTAAGCTTTTAAATATGAACATATAGAGAAGGTACTCGGTGTACTCATTCACACAAACACCAAACACCATCATGGGGAGGCTCATTAAAATATGCAATATAATTAATTTAACAACATTACAACCCTAATAAACATTACTGATAAGAAAAAACAAAGAAGAGTTATTTCAAAGAAAAAGCATCAAATTCAAACAAAATTTAAAATGCATTTACGGTATTTCCCTGTACATTTTACCAATTTAAACCTTAACCATTTAAGAGGTCCTTAGCATAGCATTTTCAGTTTTTATTCTGGTAAAATCATTCTTTATTTCTTTTTTCTTCTTTTTCTTTATAGTGTACTATATATTATGTGTACAGTATTGTAAAATATTCCTGTATTTTTTTTAATCAAACAAATTCTTGCTGAGCTTAGGAAGTGTATTTCAAAAACATTAAGACAAAAACATTACCAACACCAAACTGTTAATATCACTTTATATGCGAGTATGTTTGAAGAGTTCTATTGCAGAAACAAAACTTTGTTTTAAACACGTTTTTTTTTGCATGTTCCAATTACTCTGAAACAAGCTGCTGTTGGGTTATTTTTGATTTAAGTAAAAATAACCCCAAAAATCTGCTAACTACCACAATAAAAACATATAATAAAAAACATGTATAAATATTTTTTATGTTAAAAAAATGGAGTTATCTGTTTCTGCAAATCACACTCTTCATTTGTAGCTGGATATGCTGCATGTATAATAATTCAGTTGAAGCTAGTGATATTGAGGATTATGAAATCTGTAATGTTTTGGTGGTAATACTGGAGTGGAAATACTGAAATATTCTACTTCTGACCTCAAAATGTTCCAGTCATGCTGTGTTCCAGACTACTCATAATTTTCCCCTGAAAAAAAAATCTTTGAAATTACAATAAATTAAACTCCTCACCAATGTCGGTTGTCCAAGTGCCATCCCAGTGGTGATTTTTCTCGTAGGAGGTGGGAGAACCATAACCTTTGCCTTAACTGTTTTTTAGATTTCAATATATTCATCTTCAATCACAAATAGGAACACCAGTGTCTATAAATAGTGCTTTGATTCCTTAGCTTTCCTGGCTCTGTCTTTGATGAGTGAGTTCCTTTTTCGCCTTTCAAGTCATCACACAGCTTCACACTTGGAATTGCTCCTATGATCACGGTGGTGTCCTCACGCCTGTGATGTAGTTAATGTTGGAAAGTAATAACAGGCCTTGAGGGTCTTTCTGTGTCTGCTGGGAACATGCCACTTGAGTGTTTCCCTCAGGAATGCGCTTAGTAACCGAAGGAGGCCGGCCGCAGGTTTTCCACTGTGATATGACAGACAGCACTCTGTAGAGAAGTCTGTAGCCTGCATGTTGTTGCATTCCTCAGCTGACTGAGCGCTTACATCACGGTCCTCAGGAGAATGTCATTTAAGGCTAACTAAATGGGTGAATTAAATGGGAGTTTGCTAATGAAATGTTTTTGTTTCATAGGTATTCTGACCACAGGCTTGACCATCGCAAGCTTTGAATATTTTGTAAAAAACTACAAGATCGAATACAAAGAGAGGAGTCGCTGGCGAACATTTGTCCAGTATAATAACTCTGATGAAATGGTAAGACTACATATTAATAGACACATTCTGTATATATTTTGAAAAAATGTACATGTATTTACATGTTTGTATTAATATTATGTATAAACATCTTTTTTTTAATTGCCCAATGTTGTATTTTACTACAGATCTTTGAAGGAAATACTGACAGCCTCCACCAAACACGCAACACCTTCCATCCCTCCATCATTGCACGAAGTATTCGAGTCGTACCTCTACAGTGGCACCGGATAATCGCTATGAGATTACAGCTACTGGGCTGTTCTTATGTTAAACCCATCCCAGGTGCATGTCTGACATACAAAGTCTTCACAACCTCTTTTTTTTTTTTTGTTTAAACTGTTCACTAAACCGCTGTTTCACCCTATGTAGTGAATTCATCCTCTCCAGTGACACAGGAGGTTCGGCCAACACAGTCCATTCACAGTCACATGACCAAACCAGTGGCCACTCAGGCTGATTTTGGTATGAAGAACACAAGCTAATTATTCATTTATTATTACAGATTATGTTACAGATAAATAGGATACACATTTCCCTATCACTAAATTCTAATTAAAAAAGTGTATTGTTTCTAATATTTTGTCAACCTATGGAGTTTAATATAATTAACTAAACATTGGCTAAAACGAAATAAAATCTAAAATTAAAATAAATAAATAAAATAATATTTTTAATTACTCATTTTTATTTAATTTGTTAAAATATTATAATAACTAAAACAACAAAATGAGCAATATTTGAACTATAATTAAAATTAAAATGTAAATTAAAAAATAAATAAATAAAATCTAAATGTTAATAAGAATGTTAATAATACATTAGTGACACTAAAATAACACATTTTTATAATAAATAACTTTTCTACTTGACCTTAAATGTTTTATTTGTACAGTATTTTTTTAATTCATACACACACACACACACACTATAACTTGTAAATTACTCAAATAAATGTTTGGCTTTTCTCATCTTTGGAAATTCATAGTTCAAAAATGCTTGCATAAAAGCAAAGGGTGTTTTTCTTTTGTTGTTTTTTTCACTTTATTATCTCATAATTTTCCTTTCTTTTCAGTTAATCTGGTCATAATAATTGTGCCAACCGTTCTGCTTGTGGTCCTGCTCCTTGTGGGAATCTGCTTGGTTAAAATGCTATACAAGTAAGTCAGTTTTATTAAGTATCTACCATACTTTTATGCCTTTCGGAGACGTAAAAGACCTCTATAATGATTACCTAGCCTTCAGTGTGTACAAGCATAGTAAATCCGTGTTTATTTGCATGTTGACTTGAAATCTGAAAAGACGAAAGACTGTTTTATCTGTATTCTCCATGTTGTGTCTAACGTGAGAGGGAGGTAGAGTCCCGTATGTTAACATTCATTGAAGCACAGCAAGCTTATCTCAGCTCAGTTTTTAGTCCTGTTATCAAACACAGCAGACACAGTCTTGGCATCGCGTATGAACATGCTCCGGTGGTTCCCAGCCTGCCCTAATAGATACCACAGCCACTGGTGTCAATAAAAGCTGATACGAACAAACCCTGTGTGGCCTGTTGTGATTCCTCAGCAACACATTGCAGCGGTGTTTGGATTCATAAAGAATGAAGAGATTGAGTGTTGCGGGGGATAAAGGGGGGTTGAGGGTCAAAGGTCAGTGTCAGGAGATGCGCCAGCTGCGTTAGTCCCCCGAGAGAGAGAGCTCAGGGACAGAAAGATTGTGGGGAAATGAGGATGAATGAATGGAAAGCTCTTATGGAGGAGTTTCAAGGGAATTGTTAGGCTTCTTCTGTTGTTTAAGACTGATGAAGGTGGTGAGAGACCCTAGATTTTGCCACCTGTGTCTCTGACGCTGATATTTTTCATTGTCTCACAGTAAGAAGACAAAGGAGAAGACGTATGGCTCTGCGAAGACACACACAGGTAAAACAATCGCTTTCACAATCTGTTATAAACACCAAAGCTGTTGTTTCTTCAGTGGAACACGCAGCAAGGTTTCATAAAATGTTCAAACTGCACTTTTTCATAAAATAAAAAAAATTGATAGAGCAGTTCTGTCGAAAACAAGATCGCCATGAAAGAAGCTCATATGCTATATACTATATATATATTCTGAAATTGTTTAATAACTTTTTATTGAAAGAGCTAACACTTTACTTAAAGCCTTTGTGTGGGATACATTTATAAAGGGTTATTAAAGGGTATAAGGCATTGTAGTTATTCATGATGTGCATTGTTATACATTAATTTCTGTTATAATTATTTACAACAAGATATGAAATGATTATTGTAACAGGCTTTTAGTAAAGTGTAAACAAAAAGTTATTCATAAATGATAAAGTCTGTTTCTTAAATGAAGCTATCAGTGGGTTAGGAAGGACAAAGCTGAAACTGCAGCTTTAATGAAAAGAAAATGTTTGGGGGTAAAAGATGTAATCGTCCTTTTAAAGCCATATGATAGCTTTGTATGTATAACAGATATTTGTAGTTGTCATTTATTATTATTGACTTTTTCATGTGCATAAATCAAATAAGTTAGCATTGTAATTGCTTTTTTGATGCTTTTGTATTTGGTGCCATTTTTCTTATTGTTTGCTTGAATATTTTTGTGATCTATTGATAAAAGTAGTCCTACAAATTTAAGTAAATGCTCATTTTTGGATAAACTTTTTCATTGCTTTAAAGATGATATACAATCATTTAAATAATTTAATGCATTGCACACATTTGGATGAATAAAACATCTTCTCCATATCTGAATAATCTGAATGATTTTTTTATTTTCTCCAAGTTGCACAAAATATTTTAGTCTTCATAGCATATCCCTTCTTCCAAATACACAGTGTTTTGCCCTTTTAGACATGTATAATTTAAGATTTAGCTGCTGAACTCACACACAGATAAAACCATCTTTGACAGACTGGCTGACAGTTGAATGATTCTTGTCTACAGGCTGCTGGAGGCAGATAAAACAGCCATTTGCCAGGCACCAGTCCACAGAGTTCACTATCAAATACAGCTCTGAGAAAGACCCCATCCAGAAGCTAGACCTGGTAACCAGTGCCATGGCAGGTAAAGATTGACCAAAAAGTTCAGCTACAAGGATTTTTAACAAAACTTTAACATGTGAAAGAAATTCTTTTACTCTGCATGCAGGAATTCTTTTGGCCGAAAGTGACAGTAAAGGCATTTTAGAATTTTATAATAGATTTCGGTTTAAAATGTAATGCTGTTCTATTAAATTTCTATTCATCAAATAAACAAACTTTTTCCCCACAAAAAATATGAAGCACCACAACTGTTTTCAGCATTAAAATAAAATTAAATATTTATTGAACAGCACATCAGTATATTAGAATGATTTCTGAAGGATCATGTGACACTGACGACATCGCTTTCACAGAAAAATAACTATCAAAATATAAATAGTAATTTTAAATTGTAATGATATTTCACAATATTACTGTTTATAAATGTAGTCTTGATGAGCATAAAATACTTCTTTCAAAAACATTAAAACTAATTTTCTGACCCAAACTTAATATAATAATCCAAAGCAACAAAATTAAGCTTGTAGCCTGCCACTGAAAATGTGGTTAATGTTAATTTAATGTTACGTACTTCCCAACACTGAAGCCAAAATATTAATAGAGCCCAAGCGACCAATAACATGTCCCTCGTAGAATAGTTTGCTTGTTCAAGTCAGACCAAAAACATGGAAAAGATGTTATTTATCGCTTTGTTTTATTGTCATTGCCTGTTAGGACATTGTGTTCATGTGCAAATATGGATTTAAAGCCAGAGCCTTTCTTTTTTGTGGCTGTAACTAAAAACTAGGGGAGTTTTTAATTGTCTGATAAAGGGGTTTGACTTGTAAGCAGTTTATGGTCTTTCAGTGAGCTGAAGAAGAAAAGAAAAAAAAAAAATAGATGTAACAGCCTGAAAGCTTGCCAGATGAAAACGCCTGCTAAAATTTAATTGACACTTTTCCCCCTACACTCCTCCAGGGCTGTAATTATTGATGATTTAAGGTTTGTGCTAGACGTCAGACAGATTACAGGCAGTCCGGTTTTGCTCGACTTGAAGCACCTTTGAGCAAATACTGAAACTTTATTGATTTCATTTATGCTGCAATGTATTTGTAAAAATTACTTTTTTGTCACGTGTCAGTCGTTCCTCTTTTAGACTGTCAGGAACATGTGGAAAAAAAAAAAAAAAAAAAAAAAAAAATATATATATATACACTATATTACCAAAAGTATTCGCTCACCTGC